>CALYLW010001580.1:0-115819 GCA_944989445.1 Ampullaceana balthica
AATACCTAGACCAATTTGTTTGCTCTGTAAATTTGCATTATTTTCTCAATTTGGTTCTCTCCCGTTGGATGTGTCGCCTGGTGCGTTACGAAAGTCCCTAGATATAATTTGGTCAATGAAATTTTGGACCCATCTATTCAGATCTGACGACCCATCCACGACTATTCGCTCCAGTCATGAGGGTCATATATGGGCCCCAGAAAAAAGTGCCAGTGTGAAAGATTTCGCACCTAAGGGCTGTCAGAAAATTATGACAGTTTACATAAATGAAATTCTCCAATAAATAAAAGGCATTCTAAGTTTTCATAATCGCACATGCCCAAGAAAGACTAAAGCAAACGTCTTAAAATTCATTTAAATTAGGGCTGGTAATGATTAAAAATCGTAATGGACAAAATCGTGGCAGCGGATAAAACAGAAGCCCATTGAGGAAGAGATTCTTCAGAAGCGGTGGAATGTGGATTGGTCATACACTAAGAAAACCTGCTTCTAATACAACAAAGCAAGCCCTGAAATGGAACCCACAGGGTGAGCGGGAAAAGAGGCCGTCCAAGAAACACTTGGCACCGAGAATTGGAGGCAGACATCAAGAGAATTGGCCATGAATGGAAGATCCTGGAGAAGCTGGCCCAGGATGGAGATGCCTGGAGGTCTCTCGTAGGTGGCCTATGCCCTTGGAGGAATCGCAGACGCCGATGATGATCGGTGGATGCCCCTCATGGACGAGAAGCCTCAACAACTGATTTTAAAAAATGGTGTTCGATTAATCGGGGAAACATTAATCGATTAATTTCGATTAATTATATTTTTATAACGCATATATAGATAGCGTTAATTCACGATTGGTTATTTTGCGAAATCGGTTAAGTCGCAGTAATTCCATGGCTCCAAAATTGTGTGACGTAACACAGCAAATTCGTTCTGCTATGCAAAAAAATAAGGAAGAATAACCTTTTTGTTTACGTATGCACGTCTAACTAAATAATAATAATACGAGGGAAAGTTTGAAAGTAAAATAAAATAAAAATGATTCTTAAATAATTAGAAAACAATTATAATTTTTTAAAATAAATTTTAATGGAATTTTTATTCGATCAAATGAATATTATCCATTAAATTGTTTTAACGATGAATCGATTAATTAATCGTTTATTTCCACAGCCCATAAATTAAATTATTTAAATAGTCCAGAAAATGTTTAAATCATGTCCCATAGTACTACTAATGCAGTTAGATTGTACAAGAGCATTCTGTCCTTATGAGAGAAGCACATTTGAAAACGTTTTATTGACAAGAATGACAATAGCGCGCAGTGGCGTAGCCAGGAATTTGTAGGGATTTTTGTGCCCGGGGGCTTGGCCTCTTTGGGGGAGGGGGCTGCATACATGGCGGTGCCGTAATATTTAAATGTAAAAAACTAGGATACTCCTTTGCCCCCCCTCAAGTGGGAGCCCAGAGGGGACTTTCGAATTTGGACCCCACCCATAGCTACGCCACTGATAGCGCGTCGCGTTGACTCAATCAGTTACAAACTCATTCCATTTATACTTTTTAAAAAAATTAAATTAATGTTAAATGAAGAATACACAGTTTTTTAACGTGCTGCTTTCTGCTAAAAATCGGCTACCACAAAGCAGCTTTCATTTTATCGTTAGTTAAGTAATTCGGTCTAAATCAGCGGTTTTCAAACTGTGGTACGCGTACCACTGGTGGTACGCCAGGCCTCTCTAGGTGGTACGCGAAAAATTTTGAAAACAATTTAAATTGAAACCATATTTCTTTGATTGTATCTATTGCTACAATTTTATTTTTTAAAACTTTTTATTAGTTAACTAGTAAGTATTAATTACAAAAATATTTTAATTGGAACAAATTTAGGCAATAGTTTGAAGCAAAATAATTCCCAAACGCAACAGATTTCTAAAAATCAAATGCAGATGTGCCAAGTAGTGCATTAACATGGCGGCGATGGCCAATTCATAGGCCTACGACCCTACGTAACCTATTATTCTAATTGGCTTTTTTTGTAAAACTTTTAATTCTCTTCCATAAATACTTATTATTTATACTCAAAAATATCTATCTTCCAACACAATTGCATACGAATATCTCCTATTATAGTGTTGATTCTACAATTAAATAATCTATGGTTGTAAACGCGCCAACTGGCAACTGTGCGAAGGAATTCTGTTTTCTGGTAGAGGTAGCACAGACGTAAATAGTATACTGTGGACTGTGGAGGTAGTCTTGGCAGTTTGACTTTAGATTTGGCACTTTTATGCAGTGTTCGTAGTTTATTTAAATTTTAATGTGGAAATGTATAATTAATAAGTTTGTGAATATACATTCTAGGTGCCGTGGCAAAATTTTTGAATATTGGCCTAGCCACTGGCTATATGTTTGAAATACCAAATACCAATTCTTAATCTTTAAACCCATCAATGGATAAATGGTTAAAAAATCAACCGCTTAAAAGAAAATTAGAACCGGCCAATGCTAAGGTTAGTAATGAATCCACCAAGGCTAGCACTCGAGAACAAAGCTTGAATTTTAACCAGAATGAAGATGATGGCACTCGTAAGCAGCGAAAGATTATTAGACGGTATGACGAAAGCTATTTATACTTTGGATTTACTTGGTGTGGTGACAAAAATGAACCCCAGCCTCAATGTGTCATTTGCAGTGAAAAACTTTCAAATCATTCAATGAAACCCTCTCTGCTTCAGCGCCATTTCAATACAAAACATATCCTTTATAAAGATAAACCACTTGAATTTTTTAAAAGAAAAAAAATTGAAATGCAACTAAGTAAGACAAGTTTAAAGTCATTTACCAATATTAACTTACAAGCATTGGAAGCGTCTTATTTGGTCAGTTTGCGAATTGCTCAAACAGGGAAACCACAAACTATTGGGGAGAGCCTAATATTACCTGCTGCTAAAGATATTGTAACTTGTTTGTTAGGACAGAATGCTGCCAAAAAACTTGATAATGTTCCTTTGTCGGATAACACTGTTTCCAGACGCATTCAAGATTTAGCTTGTGAAGTAAAGAAAATCCTCATTCAAAGGATACAGAAAAGCAGATACTTTGCAATTCAGTTAGATGAGAGTACTGATATTACAAACTTTGCTCAATTGATGACGTATGTTAGGTATGAACATGAACAGGCAGTTGAGGAAGAATTTTTGTTCTGCGAATCTTTAGCTGAGCGGACAACTGCTAATGAAATATTTAAGAAAATTAATGATTTTGTTGTTTCCAATGAAATAAATTGGATAAACTGTGTTGGGGTTTGTTCTGATGGGGCAGCTGCTATGACAGACAAACATGGTGGAGTGGTTACTCAAATTAAGCAAGTTGCACCGAGAGCCAACTTCACACACTGCAGCATCCACCGTGAAGCATTGGCATCCAAAGCCATGCCCGACACTTTAAAAACAGTTTTAGACCACGCTGTTAAAATAATTAACTTCATTAAAGCTCGAGCTCTAAACTCACGCATGTTTACAATAATTTGCAATGAAATGGGAAGTGAACACAATAACCTTCTTTTGCACACGGAAGTACGCTGGCTATCTCGAGGGAAAGTTTTAACTCGGCTTTTTGAACTACGCTCAGAAGTACAAATGATTCTGTTGAACAGCAAATTTGAAACATCGCATTTACTTTTGGACGAATTGTGGTTAATGCGTTTGGCATATTTGGCGGATATTTTTGGGAAACTAAACGAACTGAATACGAGTTTGCAAGGAAGAAATATCACTCCATTTACTGTTGTGGATAAGATAAATGCAATAGTAAAAAAGCTTCAGTTCATTTTGTCAGATCTTGAGAAATCTTGTGTAGCTTCATTTTCTTCTCTTGAGTCTTTTGTGATGGAGAATAAGCTGCAACTTCATGCTAATTTGATTGAAGACATTAAGAAGCATTGCTCTCAACTGATACTGAATTTTCAATCATATTTTCCTGAACAGTTGGATAATAAGGAATGGATTCGAAATCCATTTTCGGATGTGGTGTTGCCGGCTGATTATTCAGTTTTTGAAAGAGACCAGTTTGTGGAGATTTCATGTGATCGTGAATTGAAGAACGAATTTAAAAAAGACATGCTGTGCGATTTCTGGTTGAAGCGAAGGAATGAATATGGATTAATTTCTGATCGAGCTTTAAAGTTTCTGATTCCTTTCAACACGTCATATTTGTGTGAAACTGGGTTTTCAGCTATGCTTGCAATAAAAAATAAATACAGAACAAAGCTTGAACTTGAACCAGATTTGCGATTAAAATTAACAAACATAAAACCTGACATTGCAAATCTGTGTGCGTCTAAACAAGCTCACAGCTCACATTAACATTTCTATTTTCATTTTTTATTGATACTCAGAATGAGCTCCATAAAATAAAATATTAACTTTTCTATGTCTAAGTTTACCTTTATATGCCTAGTTAGTACCCATACCTATAACGTACTGTATGTCTGTATGATGTTTTCTTTAATTGCAAGGGGACTTCGTGCCCACCTGCTGCTTTTTGTATCGGACTTTAGCTGCATGTGGTACGCCAAAATTTGATTTTTTTACCAAGTGGTACAATAAAAATAAAGTTTGAAAACCGCTGGTCTAAATCTTTGCTGAACGCCGTGAAGAAGAGAGTTCATCTAACTTATCGTGTTCGTCTTGAATGCTATGGATTAAAATTCTTCATTTACTCTATACCGGTGACCCGTCAAAACGGCCCCGGACAAAACGGCCCCGACAAAACTTCCCCGACATAACGCCCCGGTCAAAACGGCCTCCAGACAAATTGTTAACAATTTTCAACAAAAAATTTATTTTATTTTTTTTTCATTTTAAGCTTTCGTCAACTTTTTAAACCTTAAATAAAGTGTTAAAATTGTAAAATTATATCTTGTGATGTTATTACATTTTTTCTTGTCAACAAACAGCCGCGATTGGAACCATTTCGCGTAGAGGCTATTAATTCATTTCACTATTGCGATGTCATTATTTTTGTTTATTATTAGCAAAACCTGACACTGAATAGGTGAGTAAACATACGAATTTAATATTTGATTGGACATTTTACTTTTAGTCCATCTATTAGTCCGGGGCCGTTTTGTCGGGTCCGTTTTGTCGGGTCCGTTTTGTCCGGGGCCGTTTTGTCGGGGCCGTTATGTCGGGGGCCGTTATGTCCGGGGCCGTTTTGTCGGGGCCGTTATGTCGGGGGCCGTTATGTGGGGGCCGTTATGTCGGGGGCCGTTATGTCGGGGGCCGTTTTGTCCGGGGCCGTTATGTCGGGGGCCGTTATGTCGGGGCCGTTTTGTCGGTGAACCCTCTATACGGCCAGTAGAAAGTATTCTCATCTTATAAGTATAAGAACGCTAACACAAAATGTTTTCCCCCGTCAAAAGGGTTGCTATAAAATTTGGCTTCCATCAGGGGACGTACGCCACTAAGCATAGTGTGTCTCTTTTAAACTTTTACTCTCCCTTTCATTTACTGTACATCGGTAAAAAATAAATTGAGCATTTTTATTTATCTCACACAGAGACTTTCATTGCTAAGAAACTAGTCTGATTATTGGCATTATTCATCGGTTCACCTCTGTAAATATATAACCACTACATCTTTCAATTTCAGGTACAAGTACATTTTGTATAATACCACTACATCTTACATACCAGGTAGCAATATAACAGCTACATCTTACATACCAGGCAGAGGCGTAACTAGGTTTTTGGCGCCCTTGATAAATTGACAAGTTTCATCTTTTCGATTTTTTTCATTTTTTAGAAAAAATAAATGAATTTTTCTTATTTTATTTATAACAATAATTACGTAGTCTGACAGTGACAGTCATAATACGTGAATATAAAAAATGCATAAGACAGGAACAATACTAGTTTTCAGTTCATTATTTACTAAATAATACCAAATAAATTGGTTGATCACACGCAGTATTGTTGCCACAATAAAGAATACAGCAAAACTTGAAGTATCATGTCATTGTATTATAAATAAAAGCAATAGTATCAATGTGTCATACTCTTTATCTGATACATAACGATAGAAACTCACAATTAAAAGTAAATTTAAGAAACAATCCACCGACTACAGCTAAGCAATTCTGTTAGCTGGCGTATTGGGCCTGTTGTTAATACAGTCGGACCTCTCTAAGTCGAACTTCAAGGGGGGGAAAATATTCAACTTATGCAGTTATCGAGTTAGGAAAACTGGCGTAATAGGCGCAGAAAAATCTTACCGCCCCCCACCCCATCCCACTGTGGAGGAAGTAAAGTGGGGGAGGGGAGGGAAGGTGTCTCCTCTCACGGGCTTATGTTGGCATGTCAAAGCAATTTGGCTTCCTTTAATATGAAACATAGACACCGCCTATCTTTCCTGTCAAGCCTACTAGCCGGTATGGCTGTTCCAACCTCTCAATATCTACATTGTCCTTGATTAATCGACGCGTATTACGCCATTTTCCCTAACTCAAAAACTCCGTAAGTGGAATTTTTTTGGGTCCTTTTGAGTTCGACTTAGTGAGGTCCGACAGTATTTATTTAAATACAAATTAAAAAATAAGAGATTTAGTGGCGCCCTTTTGAGCAGGCGCCCTTGGCAACTGCCCCGATGCCCAACCCGTTGTCACGCCACTGATACCAGGTACCAATATAACCACTACATTTTTCTATACCAGGTGCCAATCTAATATATAAAGCTCAGTTGGTGTTTGTATCGTTGTATGTTTGTATGTTTCACTTTTCGACGTTCTGTTACACAGCCACGGAAAAACCAAATGACGGACGGGGACCAAATTTGGCAGGACGGTTCCTTTTACCCTGAATATGGTTTTAAGATAGTTTTTGTAATTATCCCTTTTTCCCGAATGCCGTAAATTAAATAATCAGAAAATGCAGAGACAAAGAATGAAAAATTTAACCTCATTTCTAAACTGAACAACTTTACGCGGACGTTCAAATTCCGTTCAAAGCGAGTTATTTTTTGTTGTCCCCCCCCCCAATGCTTTATTTTCAGCGGTGCGCATTCAAAAAAATATTATATTGTCTAATTACGGTGCGCACATTTTCGTGTACGCCTCTTAATTTGAGCTATGCAGTACAAAGAATTGTCATTTTCTTTACTGGTACTTCCTATATATTATTGACACCCCACGTTTTTATTCATATTAAATCAAAGTACTTGAACTTAGAAGTTTTAAATTATAACACTCTGTATAGTCAACTTATAAAAACGGGTTTTTAAAAATAGTTTTTTTTACATTTATTTATTTTACTATTTTTAGTCTAAGGGGCCGTCCATAAATGACGTCACGCTATTTTGGCCGATTTTTCACCCCCTCCCCCCCCCTCGTCACGCGTCGTCACAAAATGTTAGACCCCCCTCCAAAAATACGTCACAAAGCTTTGACCCTCCCCCCCCCGCCCCCCCCCCAAAAAAAAACTAAAAAAAAACCACCTTATTTTCTATCCACTAGATATATTAAAATACGTCATGTTTACGGTTGTGTACCGTAATTTTTACCAGTTCCTTCCAGAAAATGCATCTTTTAAATTTGACTACTATGTAGTATGTAGATTTATTACCTACGTACTATACGAAGACACCTTAATCCACCCTACTTTCATTTATATTGACAAGAGTGACAATAATCTTAATCCACATGACTTCACTGTATCAAGTATCCTTTCTGTGATATTTAAAATTAATGCCTTAAAAACTGAGCTAAGAAGAAACGTTGTTTTGTGTATGGTGACCAGACGTCCTTATTTAGACGGGACAGTCCGAATTTCAGACCTCATGTCCCGCTGAACTTCGCTTGTCCCGGCGGGACGCCCTTTTGTCCCGCTTTTTTCAATACTTTCAATACAATTAGTTTGATTTTGATTTTGGGTGCGAATGACTTAATATTTTCTTAAATTTAATTAAATATTCAAAACGGTGATACTTTTTATAAATTTAAATTGCTTTATTATTAGCTAAGCCAGTTGGTGCGTCGATTTCTGTGGTTATTTACATTTTACTCATAGATACGGCCTTCCCGTGACTTGTCGGTGATCCCGACGCGTAAGGTGACCAGACGTCCCGATTTCAGACTTCATGTCGATTTTTTGCTACAGAAACCTGAGGACGTTCGAGGGGCCCCGTCCCATTTTGCCCCCCCCCCGGAAAATCTGGTCACCTCATTTTGTGCTACTCTGAAATTGCGATGTCAAGAATTTGATGCATTCAATAAAGTTCATGAATACAATTATATCTAGAATGGTCAGGGGCGTTAGACCCAAAAACCAATCGAACAATTATATCAAGCTTAAAACGTTTGTAATTGTATCATAATAAAAAAACAAAAAAATATAAAAAAATTAATAAATAAATACATAAATAAAAAATAAAAATTGATATTCCGTGTCGTTTTGACTTCAAATATCTACACATAATCCTATTCATATCATTTTTATAGACACTTATCAGGCTTGTAAAACTCAACCGGGGGGGGGGTTGCTAACGACGCTCCCCCAAATCGACCTTGAGTCTGAAGCACACATAAACTTGTATTTTGGGGTAACGGGCAAAAAAGTTCGGCGACTCCTACTGAAAGAAAACCAAACGGAGCTGCAGCTACATCATAAATGCTTTGATGTCAACATCACACGACGCTTTTATACGTTCTCTTATGAGTTCTCAAACTTAAGGATTATAATTAGCTTTAATTTTCATTTCTTGATAACTTACGCCAACCGCGTTTGATGGCCTACACATATTACATTTCTTTTGCACTTTTAGAAGCACTGATGGTTTTTTTAAAAAAGTCATTAAATAAATTGTAAGCGACCAAATATTACAGTGGAAGTTTTATTTAAAGTTACCCTTTTCATGTGACGTCACATTTCTTCAACCCCCCTCCCCCTCGTCACGCATCGTCACAAAAGTGTGACCCCCCCCCTTTTTTTTTAGGTGCGTGACGTCATTTATGGACGACCCCCTAAGGCTACGTTTATAGAGGCGGCTGGTAGGCGGGTTGCCGCGAGTAACCAGAAAACCGCGCCTAATCACTCGCGCGGTTGGTGTTTATAGTAAAAGCGTGAAAAAGCCAGACGACACGCAGTGAACTACGTCACCAAGCTCACAGGTGTGGTTGATTCCAGGAAATATTTGTAAACATAACCTTGAACTAGAAAAATCTATGGACTATTAACAACATGTGTCAGTGTGAATTATAAATAAAGGAACTTAAGTTGTATCCATTCATGGTGTGAAGAGTTTGATAATTGCAATTTTTGGAAATGGACAAAAGACAAGATATTTTTGCAGCAATACAAATTAAAAGTCAAGAAAAAAGGCAAGGTTTGAGAAACCAGAGTTTGCCAAACCAAGGCAACAGACAAACTATTTGCTGGTACTGTAACAAGCCAGGACATATGGTAAAGCAGTGTTACCACAATAAAGGACAACCAAATAGGGTGTCACCTAATGGCAGCCCTTTAAGAAAGAAAACAGAAGAAAGGTCAAGACAAGATCACTTTGAAAACAAAGGTAGACAAGCATGGAGAGAAAAATATAATCATAATTCCAGACATAGAGATTATGATGAAAGTAGACAATCATGGAGAGACAGATATAATCACAATTCCATATATAGAGATTATAATCAAAGCAGAAGATCATGGAGAGGCAGATATAGTTTTGATTCCAGAATAAGAAATTTTGATCAGCCATGGAGAAAGAATGAAAACCAAGACATGAATGATAGAAAAATAATAAAGTTGAATCGAGCACAAATAGAAACTAGTGACACTGTAGCCACTATTGACAATCACATATATGATAAAAGGAATGAAGACCATAATAGCAGAGACAAAGATGATACTAGTGAGTCTGAAATCATTCGTGTGAAATCATCTGAAGTAGGAACAACAATTGGTTGTGTATTAAGCAGAATGAAAGACATAGATAAAAACAATGATTTTCAGATAAAGCTTTCTACTGACAGTGACTCATCTGGTCGAAATTCTATTGAATTATCTGGAAGCAAAAATGATATCTCAAAAGCTAAACGACTTATTCAAGATGCTGGAATTAATATTGTGAATGGACATAATCGAAGTCGTGGTTGGTGAATTATTGAACATTTAACAGTCTGAAGAAACATTCAAAGCCCATCTGTTTGAATTCACAGTCCCGCGCGGCAACGCGGAACAAGAACTAGCAACTAGTTCTGGTAATTACCCGCGCCGGTCCATTAATTTGTCGCCTCGAGACACCCGCGTCCTCTATGAACACCTGCAAAGCAAAAATAGAAACATTCCTCGCGCGGGTCGACTCGCGCGTGGGATTTCCCGAAACCCGCCGCCTCTATAAACGTAGCCTAAGCCAACAAGCTGCTATTTAATTCACGACCTTCCACAAGCGTGTCTCGACTAATAATATGGTGTCTGGCTAGAACACACACGACTACCTCGACTTGTATTGATCTCTAGGTTTTATTGAACTGCTATAAATACAGCAATTTTCTCTTGTTACTTACAGGCACACAAACACACACACACGCGTACAAATTTGAATCAACACCCGAAAATACTAACGCAATACCAAGGTCAAACATTTTATGTTCTAGCTTAACATTAGAGACCTTTTTGAAAACCCTTGATTCCAGACAAAATATGGGTTAGGATTTCGGCCACTCCTATCGAAACTTTCGCCTCCTCTCCAACCAGCACCCACAATAACGTCTGGATCTGTTCTTGACCTGCGTCGACTGCTAATCCCTACTTGTCCTATAAAATTATTAAAATTACCTCTCTTAATTTAAAAAAAAATGGCTCCACTATAAGTTTCGTGAAATCGAACGTCTCGAACATCAAAACATTTCTTGGAACAATTTTCATAAGTTTGACTTAATACGTCACCCAAATTAAAATGCTACATTTCATTCAGTCAACTCAACCGCCGCATCTTCATCAGCCTCTTTTAAAGAATTAGTGTGTGTCCAGTAAGTCAAACATATCTTTATATATTGTACATATAAGGTGTTATCCAAGTAAAAGTCAATCTTACTTTAAAACAAAAAAATGTAGCTTTCCCATGATTTCTCACTAATACCTTGATATACATTTAATTGCACATTCAAAGACTTGTGCGTTAGTGTGACGGAGCAAAGTCAATCACAAATTAAAAACGTGGCCATAGTTAAGAACAAGGTATTATTAATAAATGAAATAAAATTTTAAATAGTTTTAAATTGTTTCGAAAAATTTGCCGATAATTCATCTTTTTTTTAAATATCACTTAAAATGTCCCTACTGTATTACTTGAAAATTTTTTATTTAGAATATTTTAATTTTTTTAAAAACTATATATATTTAACCCGTGAATAAAATCTTTTAATCCTTTGATATCTTTTGACAAATCATATTTCTCTCATTTCCCTCATTTCTCTCAGCCACCAATGGAAGAATTAAAACTCTGATAAGCCCCAATCGCCCACCCACCATTTCCGCTCAGAATCTTACAGATAACAATATTCTTTTCCCCTCTTTTTCTAGGAATAATGTAAAGACCTAAAAAACACTTTAAAGTTCGATTTCTTGATCAATTTAAACGTTTAAACATTGTATGGAATAAATGTGTGTTCTCTGCCCGGAACACTACAAATTACTTTCCCATAGCTCCTGGCGTGACCTGGTGTGGCCGAGACAATGACCGCTTTTAACAAGTTTTAAGGGGGGGGGGAGCATTTTTGCATTCTACAAAAAAAGTGCGGGGGTGCAGGGGGCTGGAGTGTCTTCACGTTTAAATTTTAATTATTTTTTTTTAAAGAGCGTAATGGTGTATTTGAAATTCGCTTTTGCTGGGGAAAATAAGTGATTTTTTAAAAAAAATAAAAAAAAACAAAAAAACAGTTGAAATGCCAAAGATGAAGAAAACATAAACAAATAGAAATATCGACCAAAGACCTTGTTTAAACGCGAGGGAATATTTGCCGAGGATACACAATTAGCTTAATATCAAGTATTGTTGGTCAGATTAAAGTGTCGCCCCCCCCCCAAACAATGTGATGTGTTTTTTCACCGTTTGATACATGACAAGCACAGATACATGGTTGACTAAAATACATATATAAGGAGAACACGACGGTGATGTTGTGGGTCATTTAAAATTGATTATAGATTACATTATTTAAATAAAAAAAGTTTAATGGCCCGTGGTTTAGACAAATCAGAAGATATATTATACACTGAGAGTAAAGTATAGACCTGAAAACAAAGGGTCCCGCTCCAGAACAAGTTCAGCCAGGGGCGGTTTATGGACACTTGTCACTGTCTGTTTCTTAGTGCACGAATGTCATCACATGAATCATAATAATCTCTCTCTATCTACCTATCTATCTATCTCGCGCCGTCCTCTCTCTCAGTCTCTCTTCTCTCTCTCTCTCTCTCTCTCTCTCTCTTCTCCTCCTCCGTCAAAATTTTACCAGGGATTGTTTAGAAGCATAAAATGAATTTGTTTTAAGCTAATTTAATTCATATGCGTCATGGAGATATAAAATGCCCAATGTTTATAATTAAATCAGAGAATAGAGCGTCAAACTCCAACATGGTATCAACAATGGGTGAACTCTGTTTAATTAAAGTAACTTGACAAAACATTCCTTCAAGTAAAAAACTTTAAAGAAATCCTGCTAGCTTAATTAACCCCTTACATACGACATTTCATACTATACGCAGTAGTTTGTTGATCTTCAGACTTTTTTACTATTTAATATCATATTTTAACAAGACATTTCTTAAAATAAACTTAAAACAAACACAACACTGCGCACCAGAAGTAATGATAATAATTCAAAGAGAATCATGCAACTTTTAAATATCGGAAATTTGTATCAGGAAGCTTAATTCGAACGCTATTGAGCTCAGCGATGCACCTTCTCGTGCTTTTTAATTTGTTTGTCAAAGCGTCCAACGCCAACAATGATATCAACAATGGGTGAACTCTGTTTTAATAAAGTAACTTGACAAAACACTCCTTCAAGTAAATTACGAGTTTTTTTCAATGCAATAGTGTTTGTCATTTCTAAAACTGGATAACGTCATAGCCAAATGAGTAATGTTCTATTTTTAGATTACATTTTAGCGGAACAATGTTTTGAAGCATAAATACAGTTTGAATCACTATGTTCTCAAAATTGTTAGCATAGTAAAATAACGAAGCTGTTTTTTCTTTTTTCCAAGTCCAATAAGCTGTCTTAAATTAACGAAGAATTAACAAATAGCTGATAAGATACATCCTTCTCAATATACCTAAATTTACGTATTGACTCGTATCTTTTATAAGATTTTTTATGAAATTTATCCTTAAAAAAGATAAATCCTCCTTATATAATAAAAGGCAAGTTTCTGTCCGGTCATCTATAGCGATTGGTCCCTCAAACACATATGACTCCTACAGCCAATCATAGTTACACGTTTACGCTATTTACGCGGACGTTCAAAGCGAGTTATTTTTGGTGCAGTATTTCTTCCAAGACGGCTGTTGAAGGGGATTTACAACATGCCACCGAGCGGTGGCGGAACGTCCTTGGACGGGCTTTGTTGCTCATATAGATATATGAGCTTATGAGATTTTACATATGCAGTTCACTCATTCTCTCACTTATAGATCTCTATTTTTCCTATTAAATTATAAATCTTTAATTTTTATACCAAACAGCTGCCCAACGTTTTTAATCATATTAAATCAAAGTTCTTGAACCTATAACTTATAAATTATTTTCTTCTCTTAAGTCCACTTATAAAAACGTGGTTTTTAAAAAATCCTTTTTTTAACTCTATTTATTTTTGGGTGATTTTTCACCCAATTTATTGCGTTTATCTGACACCAAATAAAAACTGGACAGGAAATGTGTGTGTGTATGAAAAATATAAATAAGTGTGTGTGTCCTCCTCATCCCACCTCCCAACAGCACCTAACCCTGCTTGGTGAGTGTCTAATAACACTTTACTTTCCTCTGAACACTGCATGTCCTTTTTTTAAAAAATCCTTTATATTAACTTCACCATCTTGTCTGTGGTGATCTGTTGGTCACGCCCGCGGAAGAACAAAAGTAAAAAATGACCCTTTTCCCATGATCCTATCGATCTGAAATGTTGCATATAGACTTGTGTCGCCAAACAATGCATTGTATCAAAATTTCAGATCAATCGAAATTACTGTAATTAAAATAATGAATTTTTAGTTCATCTCTATGTAGCATGTGTAGCCGTCTGCTATAGTTGACCTCCACGGGTCACTGGTGTTCACTCCAGCCCTCGATGTCACAGGGGTCTGTCGCGCGGTGCGTGTTATATTGAACACGATCAATACTTTTAGTTATGTCTCATATATAAGGGATTTATAGTCAGAAACTTCGTTTTTACTGGTTGTTTAATCTCATATTTTTGTTAATATTTGTGCTGGCCCGGAACCAATTAATTCATTTCCCATAGACTTCTATGGGAAATCGCGTTTAGCTTATCGAACTCCTCGCCTAACGAACGCGCCGCTGGAACGAATTGCGTTCGTTAAGGGAGGTACCACTGTATTTAAAACCAACAATGTTGTCCACTGATAAATGCCACTGAGAACACCTCACACCTCTCAAAACAACAACAAGACATCCGCCCAGCGCAGTTAGAAATCCCAATAGAAAATTTTGAACACACTAAACAGTCTTACTCGCCAAAATTTTGAACACACCAAATAGTCTTACTCTCAACAATTTTGAACACACCAAATGTCTTACTCTCACAATTTTGAACACACCAAATAGTCTTACTCTCAACAATTTTGAACACACCAAATAGTCTTACTCTCAACAATTTTGAACACACCAAATATCTACTCACATTTTGAACACACCAAATAGTCTTACTCCAACAATTTTGAACACACCAAATAGTCTTACTCTCAACAATTTTGAACACACCAATAGCTTACTCTCAACAATTTTGACACACAAATAGTCTTACTCTCAACAATTTTGAACACACCAAATAGTCTACTTCACATTTTGAAACACCAAATAGTCTTACTCTCAACAATTTTGACACACAAATAGTCTCTCTCAACAATTTTCTCAGCAACAACAAAAACGTTTTTTTTTAAATCCAGATCGCCAATCGTGTTGAATGATGGGCAATAAAACATGGCCAAGTGCTGGAGCTCGAAACTAATTATTTCAAATTGTAATTATTTTTAGCGTATTTCAATTTCTAAGCGCGTTTGAAAAGGGGGGGGGTTGAAATTATATAATCTTGTCCCAGGAATGAATTGCACCATCGGCCCAGGACATGGTCACCGGTATTCTTCTCCCTCATCATTAGCACAAAACCGTAATGACGTTGATGCTGTTGCCATGGAAACGATCGCCACGCACGAAACGAAACATTTCATTTTTTATGGTATTTGAAATTTTAAAAAAAATAAAAAAGCGAAGCAAACATTAAACGTTGGAAAAAATTAAGAAAAACGAATTGAATGATGAGAGAGTGAAAAAAAACTCGACTAATTAAGTGAATCTTGTGTGAAGAGCTCAAAGTGCCATACTCACCTTCCACTCCCCCCTCTCTTCCAGGCGGCCGCTTTTCCGTTTGTTTTGACCGTCTCTTTTCTGGACGCTTCAATACACACGCTGACGTAAACGAATAGAATAGATCACTTGGACAGGTGCGGTAATCCTGTGTTACTGAGTGAGGTGGTAGAATAGATCACTTGGATAGGCGCGGTAATCCTGTGTTCGTGAGTGAGGTGGTAGAATAGATCACTTGGACAGGTTCGGTAATCATGTGTTAGTGAGTGAGGTGGTAGAATAGATCACTTGGACAGGGGCGGTAATCCTGTGTTTCTGAGTGAGGTGGTAGAATAGATCACTTGGACAGTGGCGGTAATCCTGTTACTGAGTGAGGTGGTAGAATAGATCACTTGGACAGGTGCGGTAATCCTGTGTTACTGAGTGAGGCGGGAGAATAGATCACTTGGACAGGTGCGGTATGTCTTTTCCTCCACATTTTTTACAATTTTGAAAGTTAATAGTGTTTTGGTTATCGTATCTCATCTATTAAAGACACAATTTCTATTCAGAAGATCATTGCACCCTACGCTTATCCAAGTCTTATGTTTAGACTAGCATTTTTATACCAGTTTTAAATATATAACACTTTGCTCTTTGTTTTCCTTATTTGTTCAGGCAGCCCATTCGACTTAATTTAAGCTTCACTTTTAAACAAAACTGAACATAAACTTATAATTTTATTTCCAAAATCTATTTAAAAATAACCCTGAATTCCTGAGCAAGATTCTCTGTCATATCCGATTTTTTTCTCTCACATCACAATTTCTTCATCTATAGTGTTATGTTGTCTAGGGGTGATGTTCACTTGAAATATATTCAAGTCAAGCCACGGATTGAAATTAACAGAAATTTAATACATGTACTTGAATATACAAATGCGCAGAAAGCTGGTCTATCTGTCAAAAAGCTGTTCTATAAGTCAAAAAAGATGGTCTATATGTCAAAAAGCTGGTCTATATGTCAACACGTTGTAAACACGATGCAGAAAATTAGTCGAATTCTTCTGCCATTTATAATACAATGGGAGAGGCTTTCGTCTAGTGTTGAACGCATATTTATACAATATGTTATAGAACATTCTGGATAATGAACATTCTTTATTTATCAGGAATGCTATAGATTACGTGAGAGACTTGCATGAGCATCACATTCAATTACGCTTCTAGAAGGTTTCGCCAAAACCAAGTACACAATAACCTCTCTACACCAAATCTAAACAAAAGATAGTGTAATTTAAAATATCTCATGGCAATAAAACATAATCCATAACTGCTATATAACAATTCTCTCTCTCTCTCTCTCTCTCTTTTTTTTTGTTGGTGTTTTTGTTTCTGTTCTGCAACTTACACCTGTTTAAACGAACCTCAGAAAAAAAGTATATTCCTATAACACTGAGCCATGCTATTTAAAGACATGACTGAACTTGATTTTTAAAAAAATATTTCAAACCATGCCAAAGTAATGTTACAGTCTAACACTTAATCAATGGTAAAAACCTGGCTTAAAAGACCCTCTAAATGTTGTATTGTAACACATCCCCCACCCTACACAACATTACTTCAATGATGGTCGACTGCAACACTCACTCACACACACACACCCACACTCATCCACTCACACACATATACACACATATACACACGCACACACTCACATACGCATTCTCTCTCACACACATACACAGTCTGACGTCAACAAGCGTGTCAATGTAGGAAAGCGATAAACACACAGGCATGCATTTCGGCTGTGTAAGAAAATCCATAACTGAACATCACAATGAAAGTTTGGGTTTTAAAAAAAAATAATCTCTCAACGATTTTTTTAACAAGCAAATGGAATATGTGAGTTATCGACTTCTTTGTTTGTATTTGATGGCGTCCCCTTCTGGTAAATCGGGAAGTTTTAGTTATTTTAAAAGTTGAAAAGGAAATGTCCCTACTTTTATGCCACTACTTCTATTTTGTGGACCAGAAAGATGGAGAACAACAGAAACTACTTCTAGAAGAACACAACTTAAACAAAAGGATGTCTGAGAAATATAACAAAATAAAATGGGGGGGGGGCTGTCCATAAAGTACGTCACGCTATTTTTGACCATTTTTAACTCCCCCCTTCCCCCTGTCACAAATCTTGGACCCCCCCCCCTTTTAAGTACGTCACACTTTGGAACAAAAATTTATTTTTTATTTACAAAATAATTAAAATTTAATATAAAACTAAAACACCGTGACGTCACATATGGCCAGACCCCCTCCCCCCTGTCACAAACTGTCACACTTTCTTACACCACCTCCTCCCCTCTGGAGCGTGACGTACTTTATGGACGGCCCACGTGTGACAAGATTGAACATACCATGTCATGGAAGGGATCTCGATAAGAAACGATGGAAAGTAAACCCGTGAAAGAAATTGGAGATCCGTAGGACACACGCGAAGGCAAGACAACAACAAAGAAGCAAGGCAGGCGTTAGGATGTAATCCACAGGCAAAACGGTGACGCGAATAACTCAAAACTTGGCGTGTTAGAGGAGGCAGAGAGTATAGGAAAGAGCTGGGAATGTGGGACAAGATACCGAGCCCAGTGAAAGGTTTTGACTGAAGACCCAACTTCCACAAGGAATTAAAGAATAAAGTTTTTAAAAAAGTATGATGCCAGTACAGATGGGGAGTGGGGGACGGCACCACCCCCCCCCAGAGGAGCGAAGAGGGTGCAACACCGAAAACCCCAAAGCAAAACAGCTTAAGGGAAGAGCTAGGCTTAGATGGATAGATGGTGTAGAGATGGATCTACAGCAACTGGGCATCAAACCTTGGAGAAGAAAGAGCTGAGTGGAAGGAGGTGGTGTGGCAGGCCAAAGCTCTACATGGGATGTGGTGGTGGAGGGAAATAACAACCAGTCAAGTTGGAGAAAAACGTGAATGGAAGCTATTTTTGCCCATTAAAATTACGTTACCATCAATAGAAAACATGGTGTTGAATGATCTGTGAGACTAAACACAGTGTCAGGTACTGATGGTGAGGAAATAACACAGTGTCAGGTACTGATGGTGAGGAACTAACACGGTGCCAGGTAGTGATGGTGAGGAACTAACACAGTGCCAGGTACTGATGGTGAGGAAATAACAGAGTGTCAGGTACTGATGGTGAGGAACTAACAGTATCAGGTACTGATGGTGAGGAACTAACACAGTATCAGGTACTGATGGTGAGGAACTAACACAGTATCAGGTACTGATGGTGAGGAACTAACACAGTATCAGGTACTGATGGTGAGGAACTAACACAGTATCAGGTACTGATGGTGAGGAACTAACACAGTATCAGGTACTGATGGTGAGGAACTAACACAGTATGTCATTGATGGTAAACAAAGCAATTCGTCCGTCCTTGAGGGCATGTCGTTTGAGACCAGTTTCTGAAGACTGGAAGCTGTGCGTTGTATTTGAAAACCCATTTGGGCTACTGCGGGGCTGGGGAGGGCGAGATCTCAGTGTTAGCAATATCAAAATAAAACAAGGTGACATATAATCATTGTTTAACATCCCAGTCTTTATTCTTGGAACTTTTCACACATCGCACTACACACTAACACAAAACACAGCTTGACTTGGGGAAATAGTGACTAAAATTAGGGAAGTGGTCACTGTTGTAACAGGTAAAAGTTACTAAAAGGTAGGTATTATAAACAGGCAGCGTAAGTGTTGTAACGGCTAGTTGATCAGTGGCGTAACGTGTAACTGTTGTAACAAGTGGTCAGTTGTGTAACATGCGGGTGGTCAGTGTTGTAACATGTTGATGGTCAGTGTTGTAAAATACGTCCAGTTTGGTCACAGTTAGGTGGTCAGTGTTGTAACATGTGGGTGGTCAGCTTTGAAAGAGATGGACATTTTCCGTCACAATTTTGTTATCAATACTGTAATGTTGTTGGCCAGTCTTGTAATATGTGTGGGACCAGTGTTGTAACATGTGGGAGACCAGTGTTGTAACATGTGGGAGACCAGTGTTGTAACATGTTGTTGGCCAGTGTTGTAACATGTGTGGGATCAGTGTTGTAACATGTGGGAGACCAGTGTTGTAACATGAGGGAGACCAGTGTTGTAACATGTTGTTGGCCAGTGTTGTAACATGTGTGGGGCCAGTGTTGTAACATGTGGGAGACCAGTGTTGTAACATGTGGGAGACCAGTGTTGTAACATGTTGTTGGCCAGTGTTGTAACATGTGTGGGACCAGTGTTGTAACATGTGGGAGACCAGTGTTGTAACATGTGGGAGACAAGTGTTGTAACATGTGGGAGACAAGTGTTGTAACATGTTGGAGACCATTGTTGTAACATGTGGGAGACCAGCACTGTAACATGTGGGAGACCAGTGTTGTAACATGTGGGAGACCAGCACTGTAACATGTGGGAGACCAGTGTTGTAACATGTGGGAGACCATTGTTGTAACATGTGGGAGACCAGCACTGTAACATGTGGGAGACCAGTGTTGTAACATGTGGGAGACCATTGTTGTAACATGTGGGAGACCAGCACTGTAACATGTGGGAGACCAGTGTTGTAACATGTGGGAGACCATGCAGCACTGTAACATGTGGGAGACCAGTGTTGTAACATGTGGGAGACCAGCGTTGTAACATGTGGGAGACCAGCACTGTAACATGTGGGAGACCAGTGTTGTAACATGTGGGAGACCAGTGTTGTAACATGTGGGAGACCAGTGTTGTAACATGTGGGAGACCAGTGTTTTTTAATGTTTGAGACCAGCGTTTTAACATGTGGGAGACCAGCACTGTAACATGTAGGAGACCAGTGTTGTAACATGTTGTTGTTTAGGTGGGTTGGTGCAGTGGATCCAACGAGTCACATGTTTCCTTGTATGTTGGTGTATGGTCACGTAATACAATATCTCCCCAAATGAAACGTGTAGTATGGTGGGACCAGAAAGAGCCTGCCGGACAAAACCCAATAAGAAGAATTGTCTTATACACTACAGACATTTCTTAAGTTCCAAAATGTTTCCGGCCAATTAGTTACATCCTAATGTCATTTTCTCACAGGTCCAGTCACCCCTCAGGCGCCATATGAGACTGGCCGGTGGCCTGTGTTGGCACTCAACAAAACAAATAATAATTACCTCGCCTCCGTCTCGTGTATTACCCTGATCTCTTGTTTCTCGTGCTATCGATTCCTCTGATATCATTTCTTCCTTTGATGTTTATTTTTATAAGATCGTTTTCTATGTTGATATAATAAAATGCTCTGTTGACTTGTTTTCAGTGGGGAAACGGGGTAAATAAATACACCTTAGATGTTTATTGTGTAAATCTATTGTGATCTAAGAGAATTTTCTTAAGGGGTTATTTAAATGAGTTTTGAAGCAAGTTTTAAGGCGGTGACTGAAGCGGGATTTTAGACAAATTCCTAACAGTGGTTTGTTTGTTTGTTGTTGTTTTTTTTAAAATTTATTTTTATGAGTCGGTTAGCGAGTGTTTAGCATGGCTTTTTTAGCTAGTGTTTAGCATGGCTTTTTTAGCTACCCTCACGCGTCTATGCCAAAAACTGTGGTATGTACTGATAGATCGCTTCACACCAGTGTAAGAATATTCAAGTTTCCAAGGAACGGTCCTATAATGCTGACGGTAATCAACGGGGCACAGAAAATTTGAAACTGAAGTCAAATTATTACGGGATAGTTCAACAACATGTTGTTTGAGATTTGGTAACATTTCTTTAAAAGCCGCTACCCGTGAACTGTGTGCAGAAGACCGGCTGTTTGCCACAGGTGATACCAAAACAACAAATTAACTCACCTGTACACCCTCCTGAACACTGTAACCTAATTATTGATCAGCTTAGATGACACAACAAACACTTTCATCTCAGCCCAAATTCCATGGCCGAATTTAATAACAGGCTGCCTTTAAAAATAAATATATTATCCTTTAAATCGTTCAATACAGAATCCATAAGTCCGCACAATCCATGTCCACACAGCTGCAGCTTAGCACGCCTGCCACACACCGCATGTCCGTCCACACAGTAGTGAGTATCCACGTGCCGTGATCATTGTGCCCATGTCGATCTGGTAGCAAACAAACAAGGCGCTCACCTTGTGGTCTCCCCACCCCCTGGTCCCCCCTCCCCCACTTACCAAAAGTATCGAGACGGTGAATGTCATGCCGTGATCAGACTACAACTTCCCGCCATTCCTCGGGTTATCAGACGCGAGTGGTTAGCGCTGATGTTTACCCTCCTCTCCCTCCCACCCTTCCACCTTCTGTTCGAAAGTAGCCTCCATTTCTCATTGTTTTCACAGTCTTGTCTTCTTCCTCCAAGATTTTATTTTTCCTATTTTACTTCTGATATTTTTTCTTCTCTTCTCTCTTGTTAGAAAAATGGTGAAATTTGAGATCGATCGCTTTGAGGGTTGGACGGGAGACGAGGAAGTGTTGGGGGAGGAGAAGAGAGAGAGAGAGAGAGAGAGAAACACCAACTACTGAGGGCGTGGAAAAACAAGCGTGGGTCACTGGCTTGGTGGTGGTGAGTGTCTGAGAAGGAGTTTATCGCGCTTCGGAATGTCGAAATATTTAATATATTCCGGACCACATTCCGGCTGTTTGATTGGCGCATGGACTGTATAAACTGTATTGTATAGGAAGGTATCGAGGCGTAATTTGACTTGTGTCTTCCAGTGCACGGATTAAAGACGGATGTACAGAAAGACATTTATTATTGTGCAAATTTAGAATTTAAGGAAGCGATGGAAAATGAACTTCGTTATTTTTTTAGTTAACGAATTTCAAGATAACTTGTAATCTAAGAAGTAGTTGAGAATCTATTCGCGGCCCCGCTTATTCGCGGGTTAGGCTCTTAACCCTATCGCATCGTATCCCCCCTAAACTGGGCTATAGCGTCACCACGCCTTACTAAACGAATGCCCGGTAAATACAGTACGTTTTTTAAATAAATGTTTTATGTTCAATATGAACATAGGTATATATAGTGCACACTTTGTGACCGTGCATTTATGTTTTACCATAGCATATTATTACTGATTTGTACTATACTGTACTGCATAATTATTACCGGAACTGTGCGTACTGTATTTATCTGTTTAAGTTTGCCTTTTAATTTGTTCTATTTTCTGTCAACTCTATTACATATGTTGTACGCATTGATAATGACTTTACGTTACAGTAATCTTGTCTGGGTAACGATGCTATGCGGTGTTACTGTCCTCCTGTAACAATGCTATGCGGTGTTAATGTCCTCCAGTAACAATGCTATTCGTGTTAATGTCATCCTGTAACAATGCTATGCGGTGTTAATGTCCTCCTGTAACAATGCTATTCGTGTTAATGTCATCCTGTAACAATGCTATTCGTGTTAATGTCCTCCAGTAACAATGCTATTCGTGTTAATTTCATCCTGTAACAATGCTATGCGGTGTTAATGTCCTCCTGCACTTACGTTACTTTTTGAAGAAAATATTGTTGCAGTACAAACTTAAAATGTTTTTACATTATCATTACTACATTTGTGAAATACATAACTGCATGCAATATTACTACATTGTCAATGTATTATAGAGTAAGAGTTTCTTTATAAAGTGTTTGGGAAGCATTTAGTACCGTATATAATCTCATACATAGGAGATTTAAAACTGCATCCAATATTCACGATATTTCGCCATTCGCGGGGTGGTAGAGAACGTAACCCCTGCGAATAGCGAGGGAATACTGTAACTGAAACTCAACGCACCCGTCCGTGGTACGTGTAACAACTGACTTTATTATGCCTTTCTCTTCTCATTTACAGCCACTCTTGAGTCCACCTCACAAAGACAAACATGCAGCCTCCAAACTAAGTCACTCTGTTCGCATGCTCTAACAAAGTTACTGTTATCAAAACACACTTCTGTTCGCATGCTCTAACAAAGTTACTGTTATCAAAACACACCTCTGTTCGCATGCTCTAACAAAGTTACTGTTATCAAAACACACCTCTGTTCGCATGCTCTAACAAAGTTACTGTTATCAAAACACACCTCTGTTCGCATGCTCTAACAAAGTTACTGTTATCAAAACACACCTCTGTTCGCATGCTCTAACAAAGTTACTGTTATCAAAACACACCTCTGTTCGCATGCTCTAACAAAGTTACTGTTATCAAAACAAGCACGGAGCTAAGTTATCCAGTATTACATGAAGACCCCGAAGTGTTGATGTAATATGAGTCATGAAATCTGGATGACGTGAGTCTATCCGTGTTGCTAAAAGTAAATAAGTAAACTTATTATTTTATTCCAAGCTACAGGTTGTTTTCTTTAATTTTAAAAAGACAAACCCCCATACCTTCCACTCGCAAGCACACGCACACACACACAACACATACACAAACTACTTAAAACTACTAGAAAAATAATAACAACTAGCTTTAAATTCAGCAGAAGTACAAAGACTTGAATGTATGATGAGAACTCAAAGTCACTCCGTGTTAAATCTCGCCCATCCCATCGCCCGTTTGCGAGACAGACCCGTGAAGTTACCAATTGGAACGCATAGTTGTTTTGTTAAAACGCCATCTAATGTTAAAGAGGCAGTGAGTTAGGTTACTCAACCTTAAGATGGCGAGGCAACGCCAAGTTCAGAAGTGAATGATTTCATAAAAAATAAAGGTAAAAAAGTAGGGCTGCGGAAATTATCGATTAATTTCTCGATTAATTGCTAAAAAATGTATCGATTAAATATCGATTAAAATAATTTTAATCGATAAAAATTCGATTAAAATTTAAGAAAATATTTATAATATTTTTTTAAAATTTTAGTAATAAATTATTAATAATTAATAATAATTTATATATATTTTTTACGTACAAACATCTCCCGCGTAATATTAAAATTTATTTTATTAATTTATGTTGACCGGCAGACGTCAACTAAAAAATGGCTGACAGCACCATTTACACCATTTTGGGCCCCCGGGCAAAGAAATAGTGTTGGGCCCTTCCCCCGCAGGAATAAAAAATGAATATATATATATTATATATAATATATAAATAAACATATTCCCATGGGACCCATCTGCCCAACGGGCATATGCGTTAAGATGGCCCTGCTGACAGCATCAGCGCAGTTAAAATTAAACATATAAATAGAAAGTTGAGCAAATATGTTGTTTTAAGCTAACTGCGGATGGCAAAGTCGAAGATGGTGAAAACGTTTACTGTGTCCACTGCCATAAACAATTATCTTTTAAAGGATCAAATACATCGCTGACGTACCACCTTCAGCACAAATCAAGTATCAACACATTGTCATGAAATTTAGTTCAAAATATTCTTAATTTTCAATGTCCGTGAGAAATGTTCAGTTTAATGACGTCATAAATTTCTATTTTTGTTTTTAATTGAAATTATCGATTAATTAATCGATAATTTTTCAAAAGTTAACGATTAAAATTAAATTAGTCGATAACAGCCCTATAAAAAGGGATTTTTAAAAACCACGTTTTCATAAGTGGACTAAGAATAAGAAAATTTTTTAAAACTTATACGTCCAAGTACTTTCATTTAATATGAATAAAAACGTGGGGCGGGTGTTTGGTATAAAAGTTAAATGGAGATCTATAAGTGAGAGTATGAGTGACCTGAGTATGTAAAACCTCATAAGCACCCGCCCCACGTTCGATAGAATATGTTTTTAGTAAACCTTGACGATATCTCAATTTACAACCAAGGGAAGAAATTTGTATCATTTTTCCGTGACATTTTTGTGTGGAGCAGTTGTGGTTCTTCTTTTGCGTGATAGTATGACCAAAACGTTTTTGTATGTTAGTGATATTGGAAATTGGAAGCTGTTCTGAATGTCCATGTGTGTGTTCTTTCTCTGAGCGTCAGATGTGCTTTTCTCTCACAATTGTTCTCAACCAGTGATGGTGCACCAACAGCTCGTTAAATCCAAATCAAAAGGGAATTCAGTAAACTTTCTGAGATAGGAATGATATGAACTTTGGCGCTTTCCCTTCTGGAAAGCTAGGACTATAATATTTAATTTAGAATTTATTGTCTGTGGGCGTGCCTGGCATGTTATATTTGTAACAACGTGTGTATGCTGACTACGCAAGTCCGTAGTGCTGTACATTTGTATCAGGGTCCTTCCCCTCATGCCTAAACGTCTTCACGAACAGCCCAGGCGGAGATGGGCTCAGTTGGTGGCTTTTTTGAGGACCTTCATCCATTTTCAGTTTTGTGTTCTGGTATTTAGAGTTGATACAAGTTTTTTTATTTTCAAAACCACAACCTAAGAGCCATTTAAAAAAAACCCGTAAAAAACAAAGCTTTTGACTATAAATCCTTTATATACGAGACATAAATAAAAGAAGGTTCATATAAATACTCATCGCACGACAATCCAAAAATCCAAAATTTTAGTTATGTCCAAAATATATAAATGATTTATAGTAAAAAAAACAACTTCTATACAGTATGCCTGATAAATTTCAGCTCGATTTGATCACGGGGAAAAGGGTTATAAAAACATGTTTAACATAGTGCGCACCGCGAGACAGATTATTAATTAATATCATTTACATTTACAGATCGGATATATATTTTTTTAAAGTATCGTCAATATAATACGCACCACACAGCCCAACAGAAAGTGTTAAATAGGTCGTGCACTATAATACGCACCGCGACACCCTAGCACAGGGGTCTGGGAAGCCATGGCTCGCGAGCCAGCTGTGGCTCTATTGATGGTTGTATCTGGCTCTCAGACAAATCTTCGATTATTAAAAAAAATGTTTATTCAGAATCCTTTGATCTACATATTAATTGCATGTAAAAAACGGCATATCAATGTTATTAAAAAGATTTCAGAGAAATATTTATTTTACTTTTAGTGTTGAAATTACACAAAATGCACATATTTACTTGAATTTTTAGTTTTAAACATAATGTATGGCTCTCACAGAATTACTTTTCAAAATATGTGGTGTTTATGGCTCTCTCATAAACACCACAAAACGTTTCCCGACCCCTGCTCTAGCACAAAAATTAACATGCTACATAGAGATAAATAGAGATAGTCTAAAAATTAATTTATGTAATTACAGTATATTCGATCGATCTGAAATTTTAATAGGTCATATATATCGTCGGCGCGAGTCTGCCTGTAAAATTTCAGCTCGCTAGCATATGAGGAAGTGGGTTAAAATCGATCAAACGTTTTTTTTTCGGCTAGCAAGGTATCTAGCAATCAAGCAAGCAAGCAGACGCCACGAGTTAATATAAAGGATTAAAAAAATATGACGCCTTCTAACGCTGCATTGGCATCATGGCAATTTTGTCTACGACTCTCTCTTCCATATAGTAAACGTTTCAGTACTTTTAGAGAGTACACACCTTTTCTATATGAGGCTTAATGGCTGCCCTACACAAAGTATATTTCCTTTGCAGGTAATACAAGTAAGTAAAAACAACAACAATTTTTTTATGGTATATCAATCAGCTTGAACTGCTAAAATAAAGAACAAGTACAAATAAAAGTAACGAATTTTATTGGAAATCTTTAAGGCATACAATTATAAAACGCGATGAATAATATGTTAATAGTATGCACTAATATGTTAATAGTATGCACTAATATTCGATACGTTCACACCTATAACAGGATATAAACTCACTTAAATGGACGCCCCGATCATTGTATGAAGTGTCATCTTACACAATAATGTCATCTCATACTTATATTTACAAGATATTAAGGACTTCTTGCAGCTCTAGAGACTTTCCGTAAAAAAGCAAGGGCAGCGTTTTTTCATTGGGCCACTACTGTCTTAGTTTTCCCTGCGCATTCGGAATCAATGTATTCGGGTGTCAATCTGAAATAGCTTCTATTAATAATCTATATTACAAATAGAAATATTATGCTTTGAATTGGAACGCAAGAACTTGACTTACACAAAAGTAAAACAACGCGCCATTGGCTTAACCAACCAAAGTATTAATCGGGCGAGATACTCTCTTAATATATATTTTAAAAAAAACAATAACACGGTGTTGGTAAAGAGAGACATTTTTTTGTAAGGTAGCAATTTAGTTTTATTTTCCTATCACAATTTTAAAATATTATTTTTATAACTCGAGTGCAGACCTCCCCAATGCTATAGAAAAGTACAATACAGCTTGAGAAATGCTAAATATTTTCATGCTAATTTCGTATCCAATGCATTAGAGAGGTTGTGTTAGTTGTTTCTTTTTGAAATTTGTAGCAGTGAAGGAAACGAAGTTGCAGAGACTTTTTTTTTACACAAACTTCCCCATTTTCAGGTATAATACATAATATGAAACATCTGTAAAATAATTTCTTATAATTCAATAAATCTAATGAACATGGTAAATTACCTACCAGACCAAACAACATGTTCATGTATCAAGGGAGATTTGAAACACAAAAATACATTTGAATATAATATCAGCATTACAGAATCATTCAGTCACGGGCCCCGCCGTCCTATCTGTTCTACGGTTTAGTTGAATTTCGATCTGTAGACAATGTCGCTCCAACAGGCCTCCCCGGCCCCGGCCCCGGCCCCTGGTGCATCAGATGCTACACTAAAGCTGTATCGTGTCCATTGGTCGATGCCGGTTAAGGTTGTTGCTGTCATACCTGGCGGGATTTTCTTGGTTCTGTGGGCATTAGAACATAATTCATTGGTCATTTCGCAACATTTATTGACTTATCTAGTGTCGGGTTATCGTGTCTTAAGACGACCAATGGTTTTAGTCAGTTCAACAACAATCAGATATATCTTCTAAGTTAGCAGTGGAGTGAGAAGCGTGGAGAAGAGGCGCGCTTCACACAATTTTAGGCCAAGTGCATAGTTTAATTTTGTTCCTCACAGAAAAGGTTGGCAGTAAGTTTTTCACCTCTGGTACAAAGCCTTTCTTGTTACCAAGTGAATAGGGGACAACAGTTATTGGCAAACTGTACAGGGCCGCCGTCGCATTAGTGGTTCATGAAATGTCAAAACGGTGCACCTAAAGATTCAGTCTCAAGTTCTAGCACAAACAAGAATAATTAAATATCTACATTTTGATGCTTTCGAGATTTCTACGGGCTTCTTGTGGCCGCAGAGAACCCCTCAACGGGCCGCTAGTACCTGTGGCCGCAGAGAACCCCTCAACGGGCCACTAGTACCTGTGGCCACAGAGAACCCCTCAACGGGCCACTAGTACCTGTGGCCGCAGAGAACCCCTCAAATGGGCTAGACCCTGTGGCGAGAACCCCTCAACGGGCCCTAGTACCTGTGGCCGCAGAGAACCCCTCAACGGGCCACTAGTACCTGTGGCCGCAGAGAACCCCTCAACGGGCCACTAGTACCTGTGGCCGCAGAGAACCCCTCAACGGGCCGCTAGTACCTGTGGCCGCAGAGAACCCCCAACGGGCCGCTAGTACCTGTGGCCGCAGAGAACCCCCCAACGGGCCACTAGTACCTGTGGCCGCAGAGAACCCCCCAACGGGCCACTAGTACCTGTGGCCGCAGAGAACCCCCCAACGGGCCACTAGTACCTGTGGCCGCAGAGAACCCCCCAACGGGCCACTAGTACCTGTGGCCGCAGAGAACCCCCCAACGGGCCACTAGTACCTGTGGCCGCAGAGAACCCCCCAATGGGCCACTAGTACCTGTGGCCGCAGAGAACCCCCAACGGGCCGCTAGTACCTGTGGCCGCAGAGAACCCCCCCAATGGGCCGCTAGTACCTGTGGCCGCAGAGAACCCCCAACGGGCCGCTAGTACCTGTGGCCGCAGAGAACCCCCAACGGGCCGCTAGTACCTGTGGCCGCAGAGAACCCCCAACGGGCCGCTAGTACCTGTGGCCGCAGAGAACCCCTCAACGGGCCACTAGTACCTGTGGCCGCAGAGAACCCCCCAACGGGCCACTAGTACCTGTGGCCGCAGAGAACCCCCAACGGGCCACTAGTACCTGTGGCCGCAGAGAACCCCCCAACGGGCCACTAGTACCTGTGGCCGCAGAGAACCCCCCAACGGGCCACTAGTACCTGTGGCCGCAGAGAACCCCCCAACGGGCCACTAGTACCTGTGGCCGCAGAGAACCCCCCAACGGGCCACTAGTACCTGTGGCCGCAGAGAACCCCTCAACGGGCCACTAGTACCTGTGGCCGCAGAGAACCCCTCAACGGGCCACTAGTACCTGTGGCCGCAGAGAACCCCTCAACGGGCCACTAGTACCTGTGGCCGCAGAGAACCCTCAACGGGCCACTAGTACCTGTGGCCGCAGAGAACCCCTCAACGGGCCACTAGTACCTGTGGCCGCAGAGAACCCCTCAACGGGCCACTAGTACCTGTGGCCGCAGAGAACCCCCAACGGGCCACTAGTACCTGTGGCCGCAGAGAACCCCCAACGGGCCACTAGTACCTGTGGCCGCAGAGAACCCCCCAACGGGCCGCTAGTACCTGTGGCCGCAGAGAACCCCCCAACGGGCCACTAGTACCTGTGGCCGCAGAGAACCCCCCAACGGGCCACTAGTACCTGTGGCCGCAGAGAACCCCCCAACGGGCCACTAGTACCTGTGGCCGCAGAGAACCCCCCAACGGGCCACTAGTACCTGTGGCCGCAGAGAACCCCCCAACGGGCCACTAGTACCTGTGGCCGCAGAGAACCCCCAACGGGCCGCTAGTACCTGTGGCCGCAGAGAACCCCCAACGGGCCACTAGTACCTGTGGCCGCAGAGAACCCCTCAACGGGCCACTAGTACCTGTGGCCGCAGAGAACCCCTCAACGGGCCACTAGTACCTGTGGCCGCAGAGAACCCCTCAACGGGCCACTAGTACCTGTGGCCGCAGAGAACCCCTCAACGGGCCACTAGTACCTGTGGCCGCAGAGAACCCCCTCAACGGGCCACTAGTACCTGTGGCCGCAGAGAACCCCCTCAACGGGCCGCTAGTACCTGTGGCCGCAGAGAACCCCCCAACGGGCCACTAGTACCTGTGGCCGCAGAGAACCCCCCAACGGGCCACTAGTACCTGTGGCCGCAGAGAACCCCTCAACGGGCCACTAGTACCTGTGGCCGCAGAGAACCCCTCAACGGGCCACTAGTACCTGTGGCCGCAGAGAACCCCTCAACGGGCCACTAGTACCTGTGGCCGCAGAGAACCCCTCAACGGGCCACTAGTACCTGTGGCCGCAGAGAACCCCTCAACGGGCCACTAGTACCTGTGGCCGCAGAGAACCCCCCAACGGGCCACTAGTACCTGTGGCCGCAGAGAACCCCTCAACGGGCCACTAGTACCTGTGGCCGCAGAGAACCCCTCAACGGGCCACTAGTACCTGTGTCCGCAGAGAACCCCTCAACGGGTCACTAGTACCTGTGGCCGCAGAGAACCCCTCAACGGGCCACTAGTACCTGTGTCCGCAGAGAACCCCCTCAACGGGCCACTAGTACCTGTGTCCGCAGAGAACCCCTCAACGGGCCACTAGTACCTGTGTCCGCAGAGAACCCCTCAACGGGCCACTAGTACCTGTGTCCGCAGAGAACCCCTCAACGGGCCACTAGTACCTGTGGCCGCAGACAACCCCTCAACGGGCCACTAGTACCTGTGGCCGCAGAGAACCCCCCCCCAACGGGCCACTAGTACCCCAAGGGTTTGAATGTTGAGTGTGCATAGCCCTGGGCCACCACAAAGATAGAAGACGATATTCGAGCTAAAAGTGACATCACAAGATGACACCGACCATTGGTAATTCAAGATGCATCAAGTGTTAATGATGAAGACCTAAGACCAGTCTTCTCAAAGTGGTGGTCCGCGGACCGGTGCCGGTCCGTGGGCCATCCGCCGCTGGTCCGCAGAAGTTATCAGAAAAGGACAGACATTTTTGTTTCAGTGCAGGGAAAATAGTGCACCTGTCCCTGGCGCAATGGAAAAAATTCCTGCCGGTCCGCCATAGTAAAATGATTTAGAAGCACTGTTTTAGACGCATCTATGCTACATACGTATAACAAGTACCTAATACTCGCTGGATAAGACAGGTAGTAACGTGCTCCAACTTCTTAGTGTGTTACAATGGCCATAAATACATCCTCAAATCCAATCCTCTCGTATGGAACGATACCACTAAAGCAACCCTGGAAATAGGGTAATCGATTTCCACTTTCTGGGTCCCATAACTTCTCTAAAGGCTTATCAATAGTATCCTTACATGAATCTCCCTGGACTGCCATCTGTGAATGCCGCGTACCGCACCAGTGTCGCAGTCTTCGGTCGACCGGTGGACAGAGCCAACCATTCCAGGTCCAAGCGTTTACCATAGGGTCTCGCTCTTGTTATCACATAGATGTCGTTCGGTGATGCCGTCCTGCCTGCTCGGGAATAATCATTGGAAAAAAAATAACGTTAATCGCTTTCGTTTCATTACTTCAACTTTTATTTCGTATGGATCTGTTTATGGCTGGAATAAACTAATGTATATAAAGACGAGACACATTGTTGCAAAGCAGATGAGTTCCAAAAACGACGCTTCACTTAAATTGAGAGCTCGAAACGCCGTCGAAATGTAATCGATATTAGCTAATGTTTCAACGATTCACAAGTACACTGAATAATGAAAGCCTATTTCATGAAGATTAGGTTAACATCAATCAGCCCTATTCACTATTATTTAAGATGTCATATTGTGGCTTTGATTCAGTCAGATGGTACTGATTCAGTATGCTGGTATTAAGTCAGCGGAATCAGTTCAGTTGGCTGATATTTATTCAGTCAGATGGTAATGATTATGATTATGTTGGTATCAATAGCTGAAGAATATCTTTAAAAGTCTGGAAATACAATCATTTTAGATAGTCACTAATCGTTTGGAAATGGAAGGTCAAACAACGGGAACAAGATTTAACTTCTTGATCTTGTATAGAAACGTATAACTTATAAGGGGCCGTCCATAAAGTACGTCATGCTATTTTTTACCATTTTTAACTCCCCCCCCCCTGTCACAAACTGTCACACATCTTGACCCCCCCCCTAAAGTACGTCACACTTTCGAACAAAAATGTTTTTTTATTAACAAAATAATCAAAATTTAATATAAACCAGCGTGATGTCACACATGGCCGGACCCCCCCTCCCCCCTGTCACAAGCTGTCACACTTTCTTACACCCCTCCCCCCTCTGGAGCGTGATGTACTTTATGGACGACCCCTTACCGTCCTAGAGCCCGCTGGGGGACCCAAACGCCTAGTAGATAAATAGGAAAATAAAATAAACCCGTAAAAACAAAGTTTTTGACTATAAATCCCTTATATATGAGACATAACTAACAGTATTGATTATTTTCAAACATTTACAGACTGAATCTGTCTTAACACAAGTTTGCTTCATAACCCTAGGGGGGGAGGGGTGGGGGGGGAGGGGGAGAGGGGAAAAGTCTGGTCACCGATTCGCTTGACCGAGCTCAGAGTGACACGTAAAATGTAAACAAAAGCGCACCGTCGTTTCGTTGGGTCGCCTCAATGCTCAAACTTTCACGTGGCAAAAAAACAATAACAAATCGTGATTTTAAATTACATACCTCATATAAGGATAAACTAAAAATGCATTAATTTAATTACGGTACGTTCGATCGATCTGAAATTTTGATACGATGCATTGTTAGGTAAGACGGGTCCGTGTGCCAAATTTCAGTTCGATCGGATCATTGGAAGTGGGTCATTTTCGACTTTTGTTTTTCCGCCCGCCGAGCCCATGAGATGATGAGAGAGAGACAGAGAGAGAGACAGACAGAGAGAGAGAGACGGCGGTGAAGTTAATATAAGGGATTTAATAAGGAAGATTTTCATCGGTAGGAGTGCTTACAGGAAGAGACCTAAAGATGTTAAAGGGCATATGTTAATATCTTATACTAGATCCGAGCCAAGGCGTAGCATAGGTCGCAGAGTTGCTCATAGATATTGCAAAGAAAGCGTGTTCTGTATGTAGCCAAAAGGCGGCTTTAATTTCAACAGGTACAAACTGGACAATCTAAGTGGGGACTATAGCGGAACTGTTTTAATTTATCAACACGCTTCCTTTTCTTTCTTTACTTCCTTTCCTTCTACATAGTGCGTCTCAGTGCAGTGCCCATAGACAATAGTGCGGCGCGGTAGGCGTGTACACACTGCTACAAATCTATATAATGACTGCGTCTTGCTTGCTCTAGTTTCTGGTGAATTTTTCTACATATATATAGATGTGAGAACGCCTCGGGCTGTAAATGAGGTACTTACAATCTTCCCGTGACTCATGGCGTTTCTCTGAAGTTGAAGAGAAGCGGAAGGGTTCGGCTCCGGGTTGATAGCCAAGAAACTGATAAGAGAATGCAGTAGATGCGATGTACTTTTTTCCATTGTCCAAGGCTGTAACGTTGACGAGGAACAACCTACACAGGAAGGGAAGCGCTTTGAATTTATAGTATTTGAATGATTTAGACTGACATGAGAAAAATGACTGAGACTGTGGGGAAATGACTTACACTGAAGTGCAAAAATGACCATTCGGCCATGTAAATTCAGATAAATTTTAATGGACAAAAATATCTGGCATTTTCTATTAATTTCGTCAGGATACAAACGCTAAGGGAATAGTGTTAGAGAACAAACGATGTTATATAATTGTTCAATACATTTTCTAGTATAAAGATTAGTCTTTACAAATAATCTGATAAAAAAGCAGTCTACGTTGTTTTAAAAAAGCCATTCAGGTCTTCTGTTATTCATAGGAAATCTATGGGCGATATACACAGCATTTTTAAATCCCTTATATTAACTTCACCGCCGTCTTTGTCTTGGTCGGGAAGGCGGAAAGACAAAAAGTAAAAAAATGATCCACTTCCCGTGCTGCTATCGAGCTGAAATTTTGCACATAGTCTTGTGTTACCTAATAATGCATCGTATCAAAATTTTAGATCGATCGAATGTACCGTAATTAAATAAATGCATTTTTAGTTTATCTCTATATGAGGTATGTAATTCAATTTCACAGTTTTTTTTTCACGTGACAGTTCAGTTCGCGCGTTGACGCCACACCGTCGATGTACCGGCATGCTTTTGTTTACATTTTACGTGTCACGCTGAGATCGGTCCAGCGATCGATGACCAGACCTTTCCCCTCCCCCCCCCCGTTATACAGTAAAGGGGAGTTAAGGCAGATTCGGTCTGTAAATTTCTTTCGCGTCTGAACATGATCAATACTTTTAATTATGTCTCATTTATAAGGGATTTATAGTGAAAAACTTTGTTTTTACGCGGTTGTTTTTTATTAAATCCCTTATATTAACTTCACCGCCGTCTCATGGGTTCGCGGGCGGAAAAGCAAAAGTAAAAAATTACCCACTTTCCGTGCTGCTATCTAGCTGAGATTTTGCACATAAACTCGCGTCGCCTAACATTGCATCGCATCAAAATTTCAGATCGATCGAATGTACCGTAATTAAATTAATGCTCTTTTAGTTTATCTCTATATAACTCTAGGTAATTCAATTTCACAGTTTGTTATTGTTCGGCGTCTCGTGCCACTTGAGTCGTTCACGCATGCCATCGGTGACCACACCTCCCCCTCCCACCCCCAGCGGGTTTTACAGCAAAGGGGACTTAACTCAATTTCAGTCTGTAAATGTTTGCTGCGTTGAGTTCTGTCTCATATATAAGGGATTTATAGTCAAAAACTTTGTTTTCACGCGGTTGTTTAATTACAAGAATTATACATGAACGTTGGTTGATTAATAAAATCTTTGATTTAAATCTCTGTTACTCAAAACTTGTTCGACGCTGTTTCAAATATCCTCTTCTCATCACCTGCGAGGTATACTTACATGAAGCTCAACGGTTTGCCTTCTGTGAATATAGCGTCTGTACTATAAGCCATAAACAAAAGCCAGCACTTACCCTTGTGTCAAACCGCTGTACCATCAGCCATAAACAAAAGCCAGCACTTACCCTTGTGTCAAACCGCTGTGCCATCAGCCATAAACAAAAGCCAGCACTTACCCTTGTGTCAAACCGCTGTGCCATCAGCCATAAACAAAAGCCAGCACTTACCCTTGTGTCAAACCGCTGTGCCATCAGCCATAAACAAAAGCCAGCACTTACCCTTGTGTCAAACCGCTGTGCCATCAGCCATAAACAAAAGCCAGCACTTACCCTTGTGTCAAACCGCTGTGCCATCAGCCATAAACAAAAGCCAGCACTTACCCTTGTGTCAAACCGCTGTGCCATCAGCCATAAACAAAAGCCAGCACTTACCCTTGTGTCAAACCGCTGTGCCATCAGCCATAAACAAAAGCCAGCACTTACCCTTGTGTCAAACCGCTGTGCCATCAGCCATAAACAAAAGCCAGCACTTACCCTTGTGTCAAACTGCTGTGCCATCAGCTATAAACAAAAGCCAGCACTTACCCTTGTGTCAAACCGCTGTGCCATCAGCCATAAACAAAAGCCAGCACTTACCCTTGTGTCAAACCGCTGTGCCATCAGCCATAAACAAAAGCCAGCACTTACCCTTGTGTCAAACCGCTGTGCCATCAGCCATAAACAAAAGCCAGCACTTACCCTTGTGTCAAACCGCTGTGCCATCAGCCATAAACAAAAGCCAGCACTTACCCTTGTGTCAAACCGCTGTGCCATCAGCCATAAACAAAAGCCAGCACTTACCCTTGTGTCAAACCGCTGTGCCATCAGCCATAAACAAAAGCCAGCACTTACTCTTGTGTCAAACCGCTGTGCCATCAGCCATAAACAAAAGCCAGCACTTACCCTTGTGTCAAACCGCTGTGCCATCAGCCATAAACAAAAGCCAGCACTTACCCTTGTGTCAAACCGCTGTGCCATCAGCCATAAACAAAAGCCAGCACTTACCCTTGTGTCAAACCGCTGTGCCATCAGCCATAAAAAAAGCCAGCACTTACCCTTGTGTCGAACCGCTGTGCCATCAGCCATAAACAAAAGCCAGCACTTACCCTTGTGTCAAACCGCTGTGCCATCAGCCATAAACAAAAGCCAGCACTTACCCTTGTGTCAAACCGCTGTGCCATCAGCCATAAACAAAAGCCAGCATTTACCCTTGTGTCAAACCGCTGTGCCATCAGCCATAAACAAAAGCCAGCACTTACCCTTGTGTCAAACCGCTGTGCCATCAGCCATAAACAAAAGCCAGCACTTACCCTTGTGTCAAACCGCTGTGCCATCAGCCATAAACAAAAGCCAGCACTTACCCTTGTGTCAAACCGCTGTGCCATCAGCCATAAACAAAAGCCAGCAATTACCCTTGTGTCAAACCGCTGTGCCATCAGCCATAAACAAAAGCCAGCACTTACCCTTGTGTCAAACCGCTGTGCCATCAGCCATAAACAAAAGCCAGCACTTACCCTTGTGTCAAACCGCTGTGCCATCAGCCATAAACAAAAGCCAGCACTTACCCTTGTGTCAAACCGCTGTGCCATCAGCTATAAACAAAAGCCAGCACTTACCCTTGTGTCAAACCGCTGTGCCATCAGCCATAAACAAAAGCCAGCACTTACCCTTGTGTCAAACCGCTGTGCCATCAGCCATAAACAAAAGCCAGCACTTACCCTTGTGTCAAACCGCTGTGCCATCAGCCATAAACAAAAGCCAGCACTTACCCTTGTGTCAAACCGCTGTGCCATCAGCCATAAACAAAAGCCAGCACTTACCCTTGTGTCAAACCGCTGTGCCATCAGCCATAAACAAAAGCCAGCACTTACCCTTGTGTCAAACCGCTGTGCCATCAGCCATAAACAAAAGCCAGCACTTACTCTTGTGTCAAACCGCTGTGCCATCAGCCATAAACAAAAGCCAGCACTTACCCTTGTGTCAAACCGCTGTGCCATCAGCCATAAACAAAAGCCAGCACTTACCCTTGTGTCAAACCGCTGTGCCATCAGCCATAAATAAAAGCCAGCACTTACCCTTGTGTCAAACCGCTGTGCCATCAGCCATAAAAAAAGCCAGCACTTACCCTTGTGTCGAACCGCTGTGCCATCAGCCATAAACAAAAGCCAGCACTTACCCTTGTGTCAAACCGCTGTGCCATCAGCCATAAACAAAAGCCAGCACTTACCCTTGTGTCAAACCGCTGTGCCATCAGCCATAAACAAAAGCCAGCACTTACCCTTGTGTCAAACCGCTGTGCCATCAGCCATAAACAAAAGCCAGCACTTACCCTTGTGTCAAACCGCTGTGCCATCAGCCATAAACAAAAGCCAGCACTTACCCTTGTGTCAAACCGCTGTGCCATCAGCCATAAACAAAAGCCAGCACTTACCCTTGTGTCAAACCGCTGTGCCATCAGCCATAAACAAAAGCCAGCAATTACCCTTGTGTCAAACCGCTATGCCATCAGCCATAAACAAAAGCCAGCACTTACCCTTGTGTCAACCCGTTTATAGTGAAGCTCCGGTGGCTCAGTGAGGTTTCGTCTTGCAGCACCTTGACACCTTCGCGGAAGATTACGATGCTGATATAGCCGTTCAACTGACTTGGGGAGAACCCAGACACGTTCCATGAGAGCACTGCCGAGTTTGGGCCAGTGGTGCTGACCTGTACGTCTAGTACAGGGGATTCCTTGTCGTCGTCTTCATCCGATGAAAAAACAAAAACAATAGGGAAATGATTCGTGAAAACGTTTGAATCGAAATAGATACTAATGTTTGGATGGGAAGCATTAATTTCATTAGTACTGTATTTTGATTTCTGGTAGTGGTATTACATCCGTGTGTGTTTGTAAATATAGCCTTACAGGCAGAATACTTCAAGATGATTTAAAATAAATGACCGGGCGTACAGTCTATCTTTTCAAGACTTGGTTTACATGCGACGTTATGATAACACTTAAGATAGGGAGTATTTAAGATTTATGGAGTACAGAAGACGCTATAATGAGTCTGAAACGCCTATCATACATACGTTATGGAAGATTATAAAAACCGGGCTTACAGACTACGCTATGGTGATTCTAAAAGTTAGCTTACAGCTTACGTTAGGATTTACAGACTGGGATTACTTTCAACGCCTAGAGCTTACTAACTACTAACTACTTGAGCTTAAAAAATATCAGTTTGTCACCTTACATGAATTTCTTTAAGCGGACATTTTTAATGTTACTATAAATAGAAACGGATCAAAATTTTGCTGTGGTCCTGTATCACATTTTATTCAGCATAAAAAACTGAACATCTGTGCCTTTTTTTTTGTTTTTGTAGCACAAAAATGCATGATTTGTCAACATAGAACCCCAGCTATACAGCCTGCATTATGATTACTCAGAAGACAGCCTCACCTGAACTATCAGTCTCAATGTCCAGCGAGGTCACGAGCGTCTCTCCCTGACCAGTGACCACCAGGGGATCTGAGCTCTTCCCTGGCGTGTATTCAGTGTCTGTCCTGACGATATAGTAACCTTCTATGGTCCTGGCCTCCACCTCCACGTGGTATAGTCTGTGTTAGAACAAGATGGTGGCATTAAACACTGGGATGGGTGGACTAAATAAAGTGTTGAGGATTCAGTTATTTGAAAGCAATGTATAATAGATGTAATTAATGCATATTCTTTTAAATAGCCTGTCTGGTATAACAAAAGTTGGAAATCTTGGTAAGTCAAAAAAAAAGATAACTATTGTTTAGATAAATTACGTTTGCATAGTCATTTTTACGGCATCTATATATATATATATATATATAATTCACCTAAACGAGTATGTGCAAGTAAGCGTGACGAATGACCCTCAATAAGGTCGACAATCACAGTTGGCAAGCGTAGTGGGATGAAAAGAAGGGGGAAAAAAAGGGGGGGTGGGTGGGTGGCAACGATGCTTCTCGCGTTCACTTGCGTTGTTCCTTCACAGAATAACATATGATTCGTAGTGTAGTTGTTATCACGCCCGTCTTGCACGCCGAAAGTCCTGAGTTCAAGCCCGAGCGTGAACATTTAACTTTATTTAATTTTTAAAAATGTTTTTTTTCTGCTTTTTCCATTACTTCGTGCTGCCATTTGTGTCCTTTCTCTCAGCCCCCCCACCAACCGTTATTTTCACTATCTTTGACGAGCATGTCTGCGACGTATGCTACGCCGCGGGTCGTTTATCGTTCTAATTAAACGTGTTAATTTTTAGTGTTACACAACGAGTGCAAAGTTAATATCAAGGTGCAGAATTGGGGTATGGCTCTATCCGAGTATTGGGGTATTGCTCTATCCGAGTATTGGGGTATTGCTATATCTGAGTATTGGGGTATTGCTACATCCGAGTATTGGGGTATTGCTCTATCCGAGTATTGGTGTATTGCTACATCTGAGTATTGGAGTATTGCTATATCCGAGTATTGGGGTATTGCTATATCCGAGTATTGGGACATTGCTATATCCGAGTATTGGGGTATTGCTATATCCGAGTATTGGGGTATTGCTATATCCGAGTATTGGGGTATTGCTATATCCGAGTATTGGGACATTGCTATATCCGAGTATTGGGGTATTGCTATATCCGAGTATTGGGGTATTGCTATATCCGAGTATTGGGGTATTGCTATATCCGAGTATTGGGGTATTGCTATATCTGAGTATTGGAGTATTGCTATATCCGAGTATTGGGACATTGCTATATCCGAGTATTGGGGTATTGCTATATCCGAGTATTGGGGTATTGCTATATCCGAGTATTGGGGTATTGCTATATCCGAGTATTGGCGTATTGCTATATCCGAATATTGGGGTATTGCTATATTCGAGTATTGGGACATTGCTATATCCGAGTATTGGGGTATTGCTATATCCGAGTATTGGGGTATTGCTATATCCGAGTATTGGGGTATTGCTATATCCGAGTATTGGGACATTGCTATATCCGAGTATTGGGGTATTGCTATATCCGAGTATTGGGGTATTGCTATATCCGAGTATTGGAGTATTGCTATATCCGAGTATTGGGGTATTGCTATATCCGAGTATTGGGACATTGCTATATCCGAGTATTGGGGTATTGCTATATCCGAGTATTGGGGTATTGCTATATCCGAGTATTGGGGTATTGCTATATCCGAGTATTGGGGTATTGCTATATCCGAGTATTGGGGTATTGCTATATCCGAGTATTGGGGTATTGCTATATCCGAGTATTGGGGTATTGCTATATCCGAGTATTGGGGTATTGCTATATCCGAGTATTGTGGTATTGCTATATCCGAGTATTGGGGTATTGCTATATCCGAGTATTGGGGTATTGCTATATCCGAGTATTGGGGTATTGCTATATCCGAGTATTTGGGTATTGATATATCCGAGTATTGGGGTATTGCTATATCCGAGTATTGGGGTATTGCTATATCCGAGTATTGGGGTATTGCTATATCCGAGTATTGGGGTATTGCTATATCCGAATATTGGAGTATTGCTATATCCGAATATTGGAGTATTGCTATATCCGAGTATTGGGGTATTGCTATATCCGAATATTGGAGTATTGCTATATCCGAATATTGGAGTATTGCTATATCCGAGTATTGGGGTATTGCTATATCCGAATATTGGAGTATTGCTATATCCGAGTATTGGAGTATTGCTATATCCGAGTATTGGGGTATTGTTATATCCGAGTATTGGGGTATTGCTGTATCTGAGTATTGGGGTATTGCTGTATCCGAGTATTGGGGTATTGCTGTATCCGAATATTGGAGTATTGCTATATCCGAATATTGGAGTATTGCTTTATCCGAATATTGAGGTATTGCTATATCCGAGTGTTTCTTACACTTGTCGGGTTTTTCAGTCTGATTTTAAGTAATGTAATCCTAATTGCTTCTGTTTTTTTGTTGTTGTTTTTTTATCGCTAAAACTTTAAATTACTTAACGTTCAATCATTTTGTTAAAGTGGTCGCTCACTGTGTTAATTTAATTTCAATAAAACACGAAGAGAGCACGGATGAGTTAAACGAGTTTTTAACAAGGATTGCCACCAAGTCCTCACCTCCCAATTTCGAAGATGTTGGTGATATGAAAATCCACGTCCCCGGACAACTCGACGGCTCTCACGACGACCCCTTCCTCCCCATCCTTCCTGATGGTCAGTTTGTATTTGTCGACCAAGGAAGTGTTGAAATTTTTGAGGAACCATGACACGCGGTGACCGGAAGAGCCGCGAGCTTTGATGGACATCTGCATCTCCGGCAGCTTTGGCTCTGGCAATACAAACGTTTCAACAGGAATTAGATTTTCAAAAAATCATAATACATACAAAATGTAAGTGGGGTTTTGGGGTAGCATTGTAAAAATCAAAAATGACGTAATTCAATTCCTACACAAAACCAAACAAAAAAAGAATAACAAAGTCACACAAAAAAACAACAACACACAAACGAATATAAGAACCATTTCCACCAACGCCGTAACAAAAAAAAACACACAAAAAACACTCGTGAAAGTAAGCTATTAGACAGTAAGCTATTAGACAGTAAGCTATTAGACAGTAAGCTATTAGACAGTAAGCTATTAGACAGTAAGCTATTAGACAGTAAGCTATTAGACAGTAAGCTATTAGACAGTAAGCTATTAGACAGTAAGCTATTAGACAGTAAGCTATTAGACAGTAAGCTATTAGACAGTAAGCTATTAGACAGTAAGCTATTAGACAGTAAGCTATTAGACAGTAAGCTATTAGACATTAAGCTATTAGACAGTAAGCTATTAGACTAGCGCTAAGCGATTTAAGAACAATGTGCCCCTCCTTTGTACTTTCCATGATCATTTGTCACAAACTTTAAACATTGAATTTCTCTCTCTCTCTCTCTCTCTCTTCCTCACTCTTTCTTCCTCACTCTCTATCTCACTATGTCTCTCTATCTCTTTCTATATGTCTCTCTATCTGCCTATCTCTTTTTCCCACTCCTTTCCTCTCCCCCCCCCCTTTTCCATCTACCTCTCTCTTGACTTCATATCCCGTACTTTACACGAGACAAAAATGTTTCAAAATTGTTATTAACTTGATATGTTTGTAAGCTGAGTCGTTTGTAGTACCACGTGGTACCACTGTTCAAAATAGAAATTCAAAATCCAATTCCACCCGAATGCAAAAACTGAAGTGAACCCGTATATGTGATATGGTTTTATTTATTGTGTAAAAAAATAGAATTACAGTGACTTTAGTGAGGTTGTTCTTTGTTTTAATTGGTCCAAATCGTATCTAGTCATGGCATGATACCTTCCAAAACATATAAAAAGCAACAGACGAAACAAAATCTTAACTTCATTTTTACAACTTGGAAAGGACAGGATCTATATTAAACTGTAAGCGTCTTGTTTAAAGTTTATTTTTAATGTGTTTACCAAATTGTTTTCAATTTAAAAACTAATCACTCAAAATACACTAACGGCCACCCAGTTCAAGAATTTAACTAGTTAGTCATTGGTAAGAAAACTTAAAATTTTATGTGGCTCCTAATCCTTAAAATCTCTTTTCCTTAAATGCACTTGGCAGATCTTGCAATCAGGCGGGATTACGAATGAATGAATGCTTTCTTCTATAGCGCTAATACTATCCATTCTAGACTATACCAATGCTCGAATAGCGCTAATAATATCTATTCTAGACTATACCAATGCTCGTATAGCGCTAATACTATCTATTCTAGACTATACCAATGCTAGTATAGCGCTAATACTATCTATTCTAGACTATACCAATGCTCGTATAGCGCTAATACTATATATTCTAGACTATACCAATGCTCGTATAGCGCTAATACTATCAATTCTAGACTATACCAATGCTAGTATAGCGCTAATACTATCTATTCTAGACTATACCAATGCTCGTATAGCACTAATACTATCTATTCTAGACTATACCAATGCTCGATGGGCTTTGATTATACGAAAAGAAACAACCAGGATGCGCATTAACCACGTAAGAGGCCACTGCTTGTCTGAATCGTGTATACATAATGATATTATTAATGGTTGATTGAGCAGTCGATTGTCTGGCATCTTTAGCTTACCTTCATCGGCGGCCTCTGGCTCCCAGGTGTCTGGTAGTCTCACGCCCACACCTGTGACAGCCACCGACACGGGACCTTCACGGGGTACCACAAACTCGGTGCTAGCTTCAACCAACGAACATTTGGGGACCAGCTTAGCTTCCAGCGACACGTGATACTTACTGTGGAAATCATTCGGTGAAATTTAGAACATAAAACCAGAATACATTTTTTTTAAAATTCTCTTACCCCCCCCCCATACAATATTTAGAAGTATTTTAATGTTCATTTAAAATAAAGGATTGACGTTTTGGTACCCCCCCCCTCAAGAATTCTACGAATATCAAACAAATATGGATTTCTTTGTTTGGCTGGGGGGAGGCTGAAATAATGTATCTCATCCACATGGATTTTCTAAATTTTTTGATGATGCTTTCACGGTCATGCAATTTACAAGTTGTGCCTCAGCTTGGTATAGAATATAGATGGTCCTAGCCTGGACCAATGGCTTGGAAGGCTTCATAAAATGTTTGTTTCTTTATAGAATGTTATCATGTTTATCATTGGCATGTGGGAAATAAACTCTGAAATCATGATTGAGTTCAGAAATAATGTTTAAATCTACAGGGGCAACCAAAAGTAAATAACTGGCTTAAAGTCAAAAGGGGGAATGGGCCTTTGTCGGCCTGGAATGGGCCTTTGTCGGCCTGGAATGGGCCTTTGTCGGCCTGGAATGGGCCTTTGTCGGCCTGGAATGGGCCTTTGTCGGCCTGGAATGGGCCTTTGTCGGCCTGGAATGGGCCTTTGTCGGCCTGGAATGGGCCTTTGTCGGCCTGGAATGGGCCTTTGTCGGCCTGGAATGGGCCATTGTCGGCCTGGAATGGGCCTTTGTCGGCCTGGAATGGGCCTTTGTCGGCCTGGAATGGGCCTTTGTCGGCCTGGAATGGGCCTTTGTCGGCCTGGAATGGGCCTTTGTCGGCCTGGAATGGGCCTTTGTCGGCGTGGAATGGGCAGCACTAATGTTAGCTATGTTAAACATTCAACCCAAACATTATGAGTTCTACAATACATATGTAAATCAACGGTTACACATTCTGTACTGATTTACATGAATGTTAAAATATAATTTCTTAAAGTGAATATCTTGACGAACAAAGTCTGGTTTCATTATGTTATAAAGTTAAAATGAAGGTCATTAAATATAATAATTTTAAAACAAATATTGAATGATAAATGCTATTTGGATTTACAAAAAGAAAACAACAAAACTAAGAAAAAATACCTAGCATTGAATAGATGGCTTAAAACATGAGTGTCCACCTCACGGTCAAACTCATTGTACTTTAAGACCACGCCCTCCGCACTGTCCTCTCTTACGGTAAGTATATAATTCTTGACCAGTACAACTGGCACGTCTTTAAACGTCCAGGACGCACGGTAGCTACTCGCGTCCTCGGACTTGATGGACAGTTGGATCTTGGGTACGAGTGGCTCTGGGGAAGGTCACAAGGTTCATAAAAGTAATGATACGTTAATAATACATATTCGTGAAAATGATGTTACGTTAATAATACATGTTCATGAAAATGATGTTACGTCAATACTACATGTTTATGAAAATGCTGATAGGTCATTTTTACGTGTTCATAAAATTCATGCACTTAAATATTCATTTAATGAGATGTCCAATTATATTTACCATTAAATAAAGAAAAGGTAGACATGCCTAACATGCTTGACAATTAAAAATGAATAGAATAAATGTTTATTCAAAAAAGTACAATAAATTATTATGTATTTTAATGTAAATATTCGAGAAATAGTAACAGAAGTGAATAAAACTCATTTGGATGGAAAACTTTAGAATTTTTAGTGCGTTTTAAAAATTCTTCATTAAAACGCTTTTAATAGCATTTATCTTATCTTATCTGTTTACAGACGCCCCTTCTATACAGAAGATTATTGCGTCCTACGCTTATCTATGGTTTGTGTTTAGTCCTGAATTTTTATTAGAGATTTAAATGTTGATAAAGTTTTGGCTTTCCTGGTTTCTTCAGGCAACCCATTCCACGCCCGAATTCCGGACGGGAAGAACGAAAATTTGTATGTGTTTCTTCTTGCATTCTGAATAAGAAAGGTGTTTTTGTCCTTATGTCTATATGAGGGTTGTATTAAGCTATATTGTGTTGTATTTCTAAATTAGAATTAATTGCTTTATGTATGATTACTACTTTAATCTTGGTTCTTCTATCCTCTAGTGGAAACAAAACATTTAATCTCCAAAGTAGCATGAAGTGAGTCACGTGTTTGCCTCATTATGTACAAATGACTCACCTGCAGCAGTGATTAGCAGTGGTTCCGGGCTCACACCTTGTGTGTACACCGTCGCAGCTATTATAGCGTCTGAGAAAGCGCTAGAGAGCGCTTGAACTTCGACACGATAAGAGCTTAGGGATAAAATAAAGAGAAATGTCAGATATCTCCTGGATATAAATTCATTTGCCTGTAAAGATAAGAAAACCTTTTTTTTTACATACTCTCCTTCTATACAGAATATTATTGTGTCCTAATGTTTTATTACATACTAGATTGTTCCGGGGCGCCGTGGCGCCTTCGGCGCCCACTTCTGTTAGGGCGCCTACGGCGCCCACCTTATTCATAAGCAAAAATTAAACTTGCTGAAATGTTCACAAAGTATTTTTATAGGGGCCGTCCATAAAGTACGCCACTTTTTTTGTCAAAACCCCAAGTAACTTATCCTTGTTTGATAAATACGAAATATTAAACTTCCTGAAATGTACACAAAGTATTTTATAATTATAAATCATCAAATCCTATTTTTACATCGTTCCCTTTTTCCAAAATTAAGATATAAGCTAAAGCAATGACGTCATATAATATATTTTTTACAGCGCGTCTTTAATTTGTAATTAATTTGCACACCTTTTGATGCACACCTTGTGTTAAATATAAGATCAACCAATGACGTCATATTAAATATTTTTACAGCGCTAATCACCACACGATTTTTTAAAACTGCTATAGACTGTTGTACATCATCAGCGTTCCACATCCAATGAGTGAGCCACTTGGGCTTTTATATTATTTATAGTGTAAGAAGAACGCACAGACCGTGGTGGCTTGTTTGGGAAAGTGAAGCAGCGTTTACAGGCCACGCCACACGAGGGGATAGCGTAGCACAGGCCAGACCACACGAGGGGGTAGTGTAGCACATTGCCCAGTCGGCTTTATTTACCCCAACTGATGTCAGGTACCCATCAAAGCCGCGTGGACTGAGGGACACCCTTTATCCACTCAGCCACGGTGCCTTATTTTTTAAGCTTAGTCTTATGTAATGGAAAATGACTTGACGAAAATGCAGAGAAATAACTCTAACCAGTGTCCATAACAAAGGAAAGAGGGAGTGGGGTGGAAATTTATGAATTTTAAAAACTTTTAATGTGGTGTTGTTCGTTGACAAAATCTTTTTTTTTATTTTTAGGCGCCCTGTTAGGCTCACGGCTTACGTTTTTCATATAAACACATTTGCTATCCAGAAGAACAGCTTAAAGTTTCGACTGGTTTCATTGGGACTTTGGACATGCGACATTGGGACATTAGGACATTGGAAAATTGGCGATCGCACAAACGGGGTTGAGACGTTCAAATAAAATCACATTGCTGCTGAAATGAAGGGGATGTGTGTCGTATAAATAGAAGAGATTACCTCCCGGGAAGCAGTAAGTTGGTTTTGTAACGGTCCTCGTCCTTGGTCAGCTCTTCCTTTATAATGAGGTCATTCTGGTCACCGAACTTGCTGACTGTCAGGACGTACTTGTCTATCACCTGCTTGTTGATGTTGCGCAGGTTCCACTTCACCAAATGTTCAGAATCGGAATCTGCTCTGATTAAAAGTTCAAACTGCGGTCGGATAGGTTCTGGAAAAGAAAGTTGTTTAATTGAATTCAACACTTTACACTTTTCTTTTACTAACAATCCTACATATGGGACGTCGTCAAAAGCCCTGCTTCTAAGATGCTTATAGGCCTGGCTGAGACTTTGTCCCCCCCCTCCCCCATCTCCAACTGGGAAGAAAGAAATAACTATGGGAGATCCGCCGACCGTTCACTATTTTTGAGTTAGCCACCTGGGCACCAAGTGACGCGGTCTCTCTTATCGACCCACTACAACATCGGGTCTGTCATGGACCGCAGTTAGCCACCTGGGCGCCAAGTGACGCGGTCTCTCTTATCGACCCACTACAACATCGGGTCTGTCATGGACCGCAGTTAGCCACCTGGGCGCCAAGTGACGCGGTCTCTCTTATCGACCCACTACAACATCGGGTCTGTCATGGACCGCAGTTAGCCACCTAGGCACCAAGGAACGCGGTCTCTCTTATCGACTCACTACAACATCAGGTCTGTCATGGACCGCAGTTAGACTAATAATAAAATCTTTAATCTCACATGAGGGGATGTGTCATAAATTTAGTTTTTTAAGGAACGAAAAACATTTTTTTTTCTCGTGATTTTAGCAATATCATTATTACAAACCGCAATCTTGAACTTTGTCTTGCAATTGAAACTCGACTTTCCCTCGTCATATGTTTTATCAAGACTGAATACATGGTAAAAATAAATAGGTTCTTAATTGGCCTGAACAAATGTTATTGTCTTGTTGACGAATTCAAACGACACAAACAATTTGCAATGATTAATGCAATTAAATTTAAGATTTAACAACAATGTTCCCTATAAAGTTCGTTAGTGTGTGTGCAAAATAACAAACTCGTGTGCAAAGTTGCACAGTATCCATTTTTGTTGGTGCAAATTGTACACCCACAAACAAATCAAATTAATCAAATCTTGCTGTGCGGTAATTATAAACTGCTGCGCTGTGTCCGTCAAAAATGTGCGCGGCCGCGCAGCTTAAAGGAGCATTGTTTAACAATAGATGATATACAGGTGGGAAACGTTACGCAAATGCCCTCATCAGTACAACTACACAAATAAAAAAGTTTTTTTACGGTAAATTAAATGTATATATTGTCTGCCGAAATAAAAAGCTGTAAAATCTAATGAAGTGAAGAAAATAATTTTTTTCTTTAAAGCATAGTCAACTAAAAAAATATTTCTTAAATTAACTACATACGATTTTACCGAAATTTCAAGTGTATTGCTCGCATATAATATGCAAGTAACCGCAATGTCGGAAAACCCTGATATGATTAGCAGGTTGAAGTTTTATAGACAGGATGATGATTGATCTTGTACGGGTGTTCTGTAAACCGATGAATTTCGGTTTACCGCAACGTTCAATGCTCTCAAAGGTTAGGAAAAAGGTCTATTCGTCTATGATTAATCCTTGGTGTTAAAAAACATTGGTCAGATTAACAGCATTCAAACCATAACATGATATATGTACCCTATACTGACAGTTGCTGTAGCATGACATCTTTCAGGATTACATGCAATTATTAATGATACGTGGGATTCAGTTATTAAGTCCTCAGCAAAAGAATTATTTCACTTGCATACTTGCATTGACTCACCTGTGCATACTGGCATTGACTCACCTGTGCATACTGGCATCGGCTCACCTGTGCATACTGGCATTGGCTCACCTGTGCATACTGGCATTGGCTCACCTGTGCATACTGGCATTGACTCACCTGTCCATACTGGCATTGACTCACATGTGCATACTGGCATTGGCTCACCTGTGCATACTGGCATCGACTCACCTGTGCATACTGGCATTGGCTCACCTGTCCATACTGGAATCGACTCACCTGTCCATACTGGCATTGGCTCACCTGTGCATACTGGCATTGACTCACCTGTCCATACTGGCATTGACTCACCTGTCCATACTGGCATCGACTCACCTGTGCATGCTGGCATTGACTCACCTGTGCATACTGGCATTGACTCACCTGTGCATACTGGCATTGGCTCACCTGTGCATACTGGCATCGACTCACCTGTGCATACTGGCATTGGCTCACCTGTCCATACTGGAATCGACTCACCTGTCCATACTGGCATCGACTCACCTGTGCATACTGGCATTGGCTCACCTGTGCATGCTGGCATTGACTCACCTGTGCATACTGGCATTGGCTCACCTGTGCATGCTGGCATTGACTCACCTGTGCATGCTGGCATTGACTCACCTGTGCATGCTGGCATTGACTCACCTGTGCATGCTGGCATTGACTCACCTGTGCATACTGGCATTGGCTCACCTGTGCATGCTGGCATTGACTCACCTGTGCATGCTGGCATTGACTCACCTGTGCATGCTGGCATCGACTCACCTGTGCATGCTGGCATTGACTCACCTGTGCATACTGGCATTGGCTCACCTGTGCATGCTGGCATTGACTCACCTGTGCATGCTGGCATTGGCTCACCTGTGCATACTGGCATTGGCTCACCTGTGCATACTGGCATCGACTCACCTGTGCATACTGGCATCGACTCACCTGTCCATACTGGCATTGACTCACCTGTGCATACTGGCATTGGCTCACCTGTCCATACTGGCATTGACTCACATGTGCATACTGGCATTGGCTCACCTGTCCATACTGGCATTGACTCACATGTGCATACTGGCATTGGCTCACCTGTGCATACTGGCATTGGCTCACCTGTGCATGCTGGCATTGACTCACCTCGAACTGACAGAAAGTCTGACGTATCTAACAAAAGATATGGTGTATGCTCGTATCCACTGAATAAGAGCCAATAGCCATCCAGCAGCGCATCCACTTGTAAATAGTAGGGTCTGTTGTGAAAAACACGATAATTTAAGACCATTATACGATTTTGCCATCCTAAATACATATACAGCTAGTGTAAAATATTGGGATGCTGAGTGGGTGAGGACTCACGGGAGAGTAAGTGGGGGGGGGGTGAGAGTGGTGTCTGAGAACCTCGTTTGGTCCGTGTTAAATAAATTATAAAATATTTTTCATCAACAAAAACTGAATATTTCGCTCCATGTAATGTCTTTAGCAGTACGCGCGTTTCATCTGGTTTTCTCGATATTTTTTCATGTTTTCTGCCCGCGAGAAGTATTTTTGACTGGCATATTTTACGAGTTTGGCAGCAAGCAGAGCATGAATAAGTTAAATGTAAAAAATCTTTTTTTAAAAAGGACACGCTTTTATTTACATATAGAAATTGCACTAAATATGTATAATACAAAAAAAAACACACATTTTCCCCTAACTGAAAATTGAACCTCGTACCCCCATGTCGGCAATCGATCACGCTTATATTTCGGCCAGCAAGACTTGATGTTGATAGTACTTTTTAAAGTTATAATAATTGTATCCCTCTAGGGCGAATTGAGAAATGGTTCATTGACGCAAGTGATAATATTTTATATAGACAAAAATTAAAAACTAAAAGTGCAATAATTTCAATACGGTATATTCGATCGATCTGAAATTTTGCTACAATGCATTGTCATCTAAGATCTATCTGTGGTAAAAATTTTATATCTCTAGGACCATCAGAAGTGGTATAATTTTACGTTTCAAAATTTGAAGGAAGGATGGAAGGAAGGGTGGATGGATACAACATACAAACAGTGTGACTTAAATAAAAGCGTGTAATAAAAATGGATAAAACCCTTTGTTTAATCCACCCCACCCCACGCATCCCCACCCCCAAAATAATGGAACTGAAAGCATCCTATTAGAAAGTTGTTGGAATAAAATATCTCATGCTTTAATATGGGAAGAAAATGCTTTTATTTAAACACTTCGGCTGTGGAGTTCAAAACAAAATTAGAACTTCGCGAACAATTAAAAAAATCGATTTAAAGATCAATTTTTATACAACACTACACCTTGAGTCCAGGTTCTGAAGGCGGAAAGCTTTCACGTCTTTAGCCAGCTCTTCGCTTAAAATGACGTCACCATCCTCTCCATTCTCTCTCACTGTAAGCACGTAATTGTCCACGACCGACTCGTTCACGTTTTTTAGTTTCCATGACAACCGATCGTTCATGCTATGTGATGCCCTGCTACCCGAAGGTTCATCAGACTGGATAGACAGCTCCATCTCAGGCACTGGTGGATCTAAATTTCGGGGGGGGGGAGTGTGGAGTTAAGATTAAAATTGGTCATCTGAACTGATCAAATGTAAGGTAATAATACCACGAAGTAAAAAAATCAATGTTAACAATATGGAAAGAATTATTCCAATAACACTAGGACCCCAAACTAGCTGCATCCCAGGGGCCGTCCATAAATGACGTCACGCAATTTTGGCCAATGTTCCCCCCCTTCCCCCTCGTCACAAGTCGTCACAAAAAGTTAGATCCCCCTCAAATATGACGTCACTAAGCTCTGCCCCCCCCTTCATATAAAAGCTTTATTTCCTATTTAAAATAAGTGTATTTCAAACCGCCCTTTGTTTGTCATTAAAGTAGGTATTTATTGTGAGGCAGCACTCTAATATCGTAACACGCGTAAAAACCGACTTAATACTATTAATAGAGTACAATATACACGAGCGAATCATATGATTAAAACGATACATGTAAAGCTTTATAAATGGATAAACTCGTATGTAAACGTTTCGGAAAATAAGTTCATAATAAAAATTTTCTTCTATCCTGTGCTTTTGTTAACTTCTTGTGCTCAGCTTTCTTCTTTTCGTTTCTCTGATTTGTTTATGTTTTTTAATTAATTTTTTTTCCACGTTAAAGGACCTAAATATGTTAATTTATTTTAAATACTTGCTTTTATTTTGTTGTGCTAATGATGGGAAATTTTTACAAATGTAGTTTTCCATCAATAAATTTTACAATTATTGTTTTAGTCAAACAATTTCTATGTGTATCTTGTTTTGTTTTTGACCGACGTACTATCACAATGGAATTCTGTATACAAAATGACAAAATATAATTGAGAAAACGTGGTTTACACATTTTGAAAGATGCAATTAATTATATATGTTACAGGCAATGTGTGAAATCTGGCATTCTATAGAATGCCTAGGCAATGTGTAGAATGCCTGATGGTTTCAGGCAAAGTATGAAATTTGAAAAACTTTTGCATACTTTGCTTAGCAATCTATAGAATGCCTAGGCATTCTATAGAATGCCAGATTTCGTTTAGGCAAAGTGTAAAAAGAGCACAACAAAATATTTTTTATTGATAATTACGTATTTTAAAGTGGAAGTAACACAAAATAAAGCACATCATGTACGCTCTGTGTTATTTTTTGAGGTCTTCCTCTGATTCCACAACTTGTAAATCATCGTCAGGTAGGGACGACGTTGTGAGGCCTACTTTAGCTCTGCAGCCAAAGAGAGCTTCGTATGGTGATAGTTTAATCCCAGAATGAAAAGCTCTGTTCTTCTTGAGTTGGACGAACCGTAACCCCTCACTCCAGTGGCCAGTTATTTCATCTTGCATCCAAGCACACAGCATATTTACAATGTCCTTGTTAGCTCCTTCGACGCTCCCCTGGGTTTGTATGTGGCGCGGCTTAATATGAACCATCTTCAAGGGGGAGATCAGTACTCCTTTAGACTGCTTACCACATTGTTTGCAAATTCCCTGCCTTTTTTTTGGACTGTAGAATCATTGGAGCACCAAGCAACATAAATATGTCTACGAGCTGGTATGTTCCTTCTTTCGTCCTCTTTGTCTTCAGGGCCCTGAGAACTACGCACTTGGTGGGACGATCTTGATACACCATTATAAACTTGTATTCCCCATCAGGATGTGATTGAAAGTCGATGAGACAACGATAGTTTAATTCAGAAAAGCCACAATGACTTATTTGGCGCCTTTTTGTTGTTTTTCTCTGGCAAGGTTCACGAAGGTTGTTGTTGTTGTTCGTCCGTCGATTCGACGAAGACCACTCTAGTCATCGGAGGGTTGCTGGGACTGGCTTTGATTGTGCGTGCGCAGATGGCTGATGAGGCGGATCCTAGCACGGAAGGTTCGGGAACAGAAGGGACAAGGGACGAGTGGGATATCTCCAGGAGGGTTGACAGCACGGGCCTTTCGGGCTTGCCTCTTCTTTTCTGCGGAGGTGATCCTGTTTGCCTCGCATGACTTGGCACATTCGTGGATGGAAGAACGCCAGGTGGAACGGTCCATTGCGTTTTACGTTTCAAAATTTGAAGGAAGGATGGAAGGAAGGGTGGATGGATACAACATACAAACAGTGTCTGGGTTGATGGCAAACGCTTTCAGTGAGACTTTCAGTGTGTCTTTGTAGCGTTTCTTTTGCCCACCGTGGGACCGCTGGTGATGCTGGAGCTCGCCATAGAGGAGTCTCTTTGGCAGTCTCTCGTCTGGCATTCGGACCACGTGCCCTGCCCAACGAAGCTGGGACTGCATCAGGAGTTTGAATATGCTGGGGAGACCTGCCTTGGTCATTATCACTGTGTCTGGTATTTTATCCTGCCACTTTATGCCGAGGATCTTCCTGAGGCTTGCTGAATGAAAGTGGTTAAGCTTCCTAGCATGGCGCTGATACACAGTCCATGTTTCACACGCATATAGCAGTGTGGGGAGCACCACCGCCCTGTACACTTTCAGCTTGGTCTGGATGGTAATGCCTCTTCTGTTCCAGACATTTGGGTACAAACAGCCAAAAGTGGAGCTGGCTCTGGCAATTCTGACGCTCACTTCGTCATCGATGGTGACATTTTGCGACAGTGTTAATACACAGTTCAATATCCTAACGGGTAGCGTTCTTGTATTTGGTTGATCGTTCTTTCAACATTCTGTCCCGTCCTCCATTACCAATGGCCAAATGGGCTTTATGAAGTACGTCAAATATCTTGGGGTCCACGACGTAAAACAGAATGGCACTCACGCCTTATTTAACAATTTAGATCAACTTATTCTTATTTTCCACCATCATGAAATCATAGTGTTTCACCAGCCAATAGTCCTGTGGTTCTTGCTTAATGGTGGTCTTAGCCATTTTCACATCGTTCACCAACTTTTGGTAACAGTTTCGGTTTAAAAAATGCATTTTTAAAGCAGCATTGGCTCTTATTTTAGATAAATTATCGTGGAACCTCGTTGCAAGTCAACATGGCGTGATTCCTGTCCTAGCACTACATTCTCTTCTGACATGCACACAGCAATCCAATTGGAAACGTTGTGGGAGAACGTATGTGGAATCTCAGCAGGATGATATAAACTGACGTCGTGAGAAGAATTTAGTCAATATTGTCTGTGATTTGGTAGTGGAACCTCGTATTGGCTTAACACTGTCTTACAATAACTTTCAACACTCACAGGCTTCGATCGCCATCATCAAACAACGACCAAAGCGCCACCGCCAACATCAGTGGCTGGAAAAATGGCGGGGGTAGGCCAATTACATACTTTGCCTGACGACAACTCGGCATTCTATAGAATGCCTAGGCAATGTATGAAATAGCAATCATTTCATACTTTGCCTGAAACCATCAGGCATTCTATACATTGCCTAGGCATTCTATAGAATGCCTGAATTTCACACTTTGCCTTTAACATATATATACATACTAGAAATATACCCGCACTTTGTAGCGGGAGTGTGCTGACCCTTTTTCACAGTATTAGTTGCTGGTTATTACAATTTTTATTTGCCAAGCTATATTTCAGATTCATCTATTAGTTAAAATCTTATAGGAAACAGAGATATTCCATTTTAAGGGAAAAAATAAAATATAATTAAATTAGGGCTGCGGAAATTATCGATTAATCTCTCGATTAATCGTTAAAAATTTTATCGATTAAATATCGATTAAAATAATTTTAATCGTTAAAAATTCGATTAAAATTTAAGAAAATATTTATAATATTTTTTAAAAATTTTAGTAATAAATAATAAATTATTAATAATTAATAATAATTTATATATATTTTTTTACGTACAAACATCTCCCGCGTAATATTAAAATTTATTTTATTAATGTATGTTGACCGGCAGACGTCAATTATAAAATGTCTGACAGCCAGAGCCGTCTTTACACCATTTTGGGCCCCCGGGCAAAAATATAGTGTTGGGCCCTTCCCCCGCAGGAATAAAAAATGAATATACATAATATATATAAATAAACATATTCCCATGGGGCCCATATGCTCGTGGGCCCCCGGGCAAATGCCCAACGGGCCTATGCGTTAAGACGGCCCTGCTGACAGCATCAGCGCAGTTAAATTTAAACATATAACTAGAAAGTTGAGCAAATATGTTGTTTTTAAGCTAACTGCGGATGGCAAAGTCGAAGATGGTGAAAACATTTTCTGTGTCCATTGCCATAAACAATTCTCTTTTAAAGGATCAAATACATCGCTGACGTACCACCTTCAGCACAAATCAAGTATCAACACATTGTCATGAAATTTAGTTCAAAATATTCTTAATTTTCAATGTCCGTGAGAAATGTTCAGTTTAATGACGTCATAAATTTCTATTTTTGGTTTTAATCGAAATTATCGATTAATTAATCGATAATTTTTCAAAAGTTAACGATTAAATTTAAATTAATCGATAACAGCCCTAAATTAAATATATTTAACCCAAAAAAAAGAGAGAGAGAAAAAAAAACAGACACAATTATTTAATTTTTACCATTTCACCGCGTGAGTTGTTTTCACTTAATGCAGTGCCTTTTAACATTACCTTACTATTTAAAAGATATGATTTATTAATTAATGAATCTTGACGACCATAATAACTAAATTTACTATTTCCTTCCCATTTGTACTAAATAAACATAATTGATAGGTTTTCCGCAAGAGCTCTACCACCCTCGACACTCAAAAAATCTCATATATAATTACGACACTGCATAGTAACACAATTGTAAGTAATACAATATTTGTAACCGCATCTATGAGATAAAGAACATAGGGCACTATCCCTTAAATAGGCAAAGGCTACATAATTCATTCATAGCGCCAATAAACAAAATTATAAATGTGCTTTCTAAAATACTTTTTTTTTAAAAACCGTCGTATTAAAATGATATCAAGAAAATGTGCACACCATATTTAGACAATAAAAGATTACCGAAAGCTGGCCGCATAAAATAAAGTCTTGTCATAAAGTAAAGGTACTGGACCAAAATAACTCTTCCTTTTGACGTATTAATAGTTGTTTCAACAGGGAAATAATATTTTAAAATTTTTATGTGTCTAAATTTCAAAGTTTTTATGCAATGTGTATAATTTCAAAAAGGAATCATATTTTGTTCTATATTTCTGATAAGTTATCATATTTTGTAAATTATATTCAAAAGACACACACCAGATTTTGTTTCTGAAAAAAAAATATATTATATATATCAACATTAAAAAAAGTGTACACCATGTATTTACATGTACATCTGAAAAATGATTAAAAAGTAACTTTAGAAATGGCCTATGTTATTTCGACTACAAAGGAATGAACATACCATGTTCAATTTGCAATTCATATTAATTAAGCGTTTTCAGGATCACTTTATTAAATTTAGTCAACTTCTGTTGATACGTTCGGTAGCGAAACTTTATAATGTATGGTGTATATATATAGTTTATGCAAACTTTTTTAAAGAGTAAGTTTATTTGACATAGGCCATCGCTTTCCACATGAGATAAACTCGCTACAGCTATGTTTTTTAATTAAATGTCGAGTTATGAATTATATTTTTTAAAATCCCATTTTCATTCACACATTTAAAATATTAATCCAAGGCATCATGGAAAAATTGAAATAAAATAATTTAAACGCTTTACTAATATATAAAGCTCAGTTTATGTTTGTATGTTTGTTTGTTTGTATCCATTAAAAAAGGCCACTGCTTTTTTGACATTTTTCCAAAAGATCTCTACCACTGCTGTCACTAAAAAAGCTCATATATATTTACGACACTGCATCGTAACACAATTGTAATTAATACAATATTTGCAACAGCGTCTATGAGATAAAGATCATATGGCCCTACCCCCCCTCAAAGGCAAAATCTACTTAACCTATAGCGTCAATAAATTAAATTATAAATGTTTTATATGAAATGTTCTTTCTAAAATACTTGAAAGAAACTAAAGCAGTCGTATTAAAAAGAATTCAAGAAAATGTGTGCACCGTATTTAGACAATAATAATAAATGTTTATAGTAATATTCTGGCTTAATAAAAAAGTCTGCTCACAACAACTGGAGCAAAAATAAACTCTACTTTTGTAATCTATTTATAGTTCTTCTAACATGGAAATAATATTTGAATTGTTATATATTTGTGTCTACATCTAGGCCTACGATTAAAATTTACTGCTTTATGCAATTGGTATAATATCAGAAAGGAGTTAAATTCTTTTTTGAGTCACTGTCATGGCCCAACAACAGATTTTGTTTTTTAAAAAAATAAAGAAATTATGTTCCACATTAAAATCAAATGTCTGTTAAAAAACGAATGTGAAACAATGACAATAATTGATTTAAAAATGGCCTATGTTAATCCAACTAAAAAGGAATGAACATAACAAATTCAATTCGCAAAACAAAATAATTAAGCGTTTTCAGGATCACTTTATTTTGTTTAATCTATTATGTTAATAGGCCCGTTAGCCTAAGTTTAAATGGTATAAGTGTATAGCTTATATAAAAGACAATAGCTTATGTAAAAGACAAACGAAATATAAATGTTGTATTAATAGGACACAGCTAAATTTAAGATGCGTACACGAAAATGTGCGCACAGTAATCTGGAGATAAACGATTTTAGAACGCGCACCGCTAAAAATGAAGCCTTGAAAAAAATTCTGACACAATTATTACATAAATAGGTTTTTATTAAATGTCGAGTTATGGAACAGAAAATAATTAAAACTAAATCGCAATTACATTTAAACGTGTAAACAATTAAACATAATGCGTCGTGTGGCAGTTGTAATTAAATATGTTTACTTGTCTATAATATATTGAAAGTAAGAGTAAAGAAAAATGACAATTCTTTGTACTGCACAGCTCAAATTAAGAAGCGCACACGAAAATGTGCGCACCGTAATTAGACACTATAATATTTTTTGAATGCGCACCGCTGAAAATAAAGTATTGGGGAAAAAAACTTCACCAAAAATAGCTCGCTTTGAACGAATTTTGAACTTCCGCGTAAAGTTGTTTAATAGAAATGAGGTTACATTTTTTCATTCTTTGTCTCCGCATTTTCTGATTATTTAATTTACGGCATTCGGGCAAAAGGGATAATTACAAAAACTAACTTAAAACCATCTTCAGGGTAAAAGGAACCGTCCTGCCAAATTTGGTACCTGTCCGTCATTTGGTTTTTCCGTGGCTGTGTAACAGAAAGTGGAAAAGTGAAACATACAAACATACAAACATACAAACACCAACTGAGCTTTATATATTAGATAAAAGTGATAAAATGTTTCCTCCATTTGTATATGGAAAGACAACTCTACCTCTCTCTATAATCTCATCAATTCTTTGATCTGGAAGCTTATCTCCACGCTGAGTTATTACTTTGGGGAATATGCTCGAAACAGGTGTGTACTCCATGACACCTCTGAGAGTGTAGACTAAGTTTCCAAAGAAAAAGATTGCATCCAATTTCACCTTGTATGTACTGTAGAAAATTTGCCAGAAATGTCGATCAATTGTTCGATCAAAATTGGCATTTTAAACAGTGTCTAAGCCAATTTTATATTTTTTTAAAATGTAAACAAAGCATTGTTACAGTAAATGTTTCTTAGTTAATGCTCGCTATGCAGAAAGCAATAAAATATTTATTTTTTTAAAAAATACAACAAGATTTTCCTATTCTTTGGCAAAATACCAAACCAGTAAACGAAATTTTGAGAAAAAAATTACCTTCCCGGAACGATATTATCTAAAAGAAAGGAGTAAACATTCTTGGTGAAGTCATATTTTCCGATGACATTGCTGTCTCCATCTTTAGTAACCTCCAGCAGGTACTTGTCCAAGACCAGGGCGTCCGTGTTGCTGGACAGCCACGACAGGCGATGTCCGTTTTGTTTGTCAGAAGCCAGTGTCATGACAAGCTCGGGTAAGTTAGGCTCGACTGAAATGGTGTTAATGACTTGATGATACACTAGGGACAAGGATGGTACAACAGGAACATTCATGGTACAACAGGTATGTTGATGGTACATCAGGAATGTGGATGGTACATCAGGAATGTGGATGGTACATCAGGAATGTGGATGGTACAACAGTAATGTGGTTGGTACATCAGGAATGTGGATGGTACATCAGGAATGTGGATTGTACAACAGGGATGTCGATGGTACATCAGGAATGTGGAGGGTACAGCAGGAATGTGGATAGTACAGCAGGAATGTGGATGATACAGCAGGAATGTGGATGGTGCAGCAGGAATGTGGGTGGTGCATCAGGAATGTGGATGGTACAGCAGTAATGTGGATGGTATATCAATGACCTGGCTGTTCCAACTGGCACATGAATGATACAAAAGGAAGATGGATAGTTCAACAGGAACATGGATACTACAATGGGGGCATGGATGGTACAAAAGGGAATGTGGTTGCACAGCAGGAATGTGGATGGTATACCAACAACATCGATGGTACAACGGGACAAGGATAGTAAAAGAGGTATAATGATGGTACAGCGTTGACGTGGATGATACAATAGGGATAAAAATTTCTACGACGAGGACATGGATAATACAACGGGAATATGTATGGTACACCAACGACATGGATGGTAAAATGGGGACATGAATGATCTAAGAGTGACAAGAGTGATAATAAAGCAGTGTTGTCCAACCGGTGTGTCGCGGCACACTAGTGTGCCGCGAGAACATTTTAGTGTGCCGCGAAAGATTTCAAAAATACCATAAATTTCTAGGCTTTTCGAACCTTCAAGTTTTGAAAAAAATTTCCTTAACCGAAATAGAATTGAATAAAAACGTTTCATGTTTGTATTGTTCTGGTTGTGAGAATCTCTTGAAAGCTACAAAATTTCTCTCCTCCAGTGGGAATAAATATCTGTTGTAAGTAAATAAAAACCCTTTCCTGCTGTTCACTTTTTAAAAAACTTTCAATTACAGACGGCTATGGATAATTTTTTTAAGAGAAGCCAGAAGGATTCCAGCGAGCATCAAAATGGAGAGAGAGCTGCGAAATCCAAGAAGAATGTTACCAAACGGAAATACCACGAGGAATATCTTGAGTATGGTTTCATACAATGTGCAAATGATCCTTCTCTTCCGTTTTGTCTTAATTGTAACATGGCATTGTCCAACGAGTCCATGAACCCCAGTAAACTGAAGCGGCATCTGAACTCAAATAATTCAGGATTGAAATACAAGCCGAAAAGTTATTTCGCATCCATTCGGTCCAACTTAGAGCAGCAATAAAAAAATAATGAAGAAATGTTCCTCAATTCCCGTCAAAGCTCAGTTAGATAGCTATAAAATTGTGGATCTTTTGGTCAAACAAAAGAAATCTCATTTGGGCGCTGAGACAATCATATTGTCGTCTTTAAGAATCGCAGTTGAGACTATAGAGTTGGGACCCGACGATGTTGAAAATAATAAATAAGATTCAACTGTCTCACCAGAAGATGGGACGTCGGATTGCTGACATTTCGACAGATTTGGACAATCAAATAAAAGAGCATTTTGCGGAAGCCGACGACATCCAAAAGCTCTGGGCAATGCAAATCGATGAAAGTACTGACATCAGCGGAAAGGCGCAACTGCTCGCATACGTCAAACGTGAAAGACTGCAGATGATAGACAGAGAAATGAGAGTTTGCTTATCCAGCAATGAGCCGCGTTTTGAGCTCATCTGCTCCAAAGAAAACGCTCAAGTATCTCATTGATTATGAAACACTAGCGTACACCCGTCAAAAATGACGGAAGTTTTCAGCTGAAATCTATTTATTTTATTTAAAAAATGCACCTTTTTTTAGGGCGCCTACGGCGCCGACCTTTTTCAAAAGCCCAACTAACTTGTCCTTGTTTGATAAATACGAAATATTAAACTTTCTGAAATGTAAAAAAATTATTTAAAATAGGGGTTGCATGGCACCTACGGCGCCAAATTTATTTTTTAATTTTTATAATTAACCATCATCAAATACTATTTTTACATTGATCCCTTTTCCAAAATTAAAATATGAGCGAAAACAATGACGTCATATAATATTTTTTTTACAGCGCATCTTTAATTTGCACACCTTTTGATGCAGTAATTTGGCTTTCCCTGCTTTCTAAAATTAGTAGCGTCAGGACTGACTGACAGACACTACTGACTTGCGTGAAAATTGCAAATTATATTGTTTAATCTTTTGAATAAACACTGATTTCTTGTTTTCTTGTGAGGTGTGCCACGCAAATTTTTTACCAGTTTAGTGTGCCGTGAACGATTTTCGGTTGGACAACACTGTAATAAAGGGACAGTACAACACTGTAATAAAGGGACAGTACAACAGCAGTTTATTAAACTACAAGTGAGTACAATTAGTTGATGCACGTGTTTCCGGATAAGACAATTCTACATTTACACTATTAACCTCCTCTATATACACGTGTATCAAGAGATCCATCAGAAAAATGTATAGAAACGCATGTATGAAGACGCCCTAGAGTAGAACTAGATTTCATCATCTTACAGTAATCCATCTTTTACAAGCGTAATTGTTAACGCAGGTAATTGCGCTCCCTAGAGTTAACAGTGTAAGTAGGCTTCATCTTGTACATAGACTCACTATAGTTAACCATGTACATAGACTCATGATAGTTAACCCTGTACATAGACTCCCTATAGATAACCTTTAACATCGACTCCCTATAGTTAAACCTGTACATAGACTCCCTATAGTTAAACATGTACCTAGACTCCCTATAGTTAACCTTTAACATCTACTCCCTACAGTTAACCCTGTATGCAGGGTCCTTAAAATAAACATACAGTCATCCTGCAAAAACTGTAATTTTTCAGATTAAAAAAACCCTGAAAAGTAAATGTGTCAAACCGTTTTGCTCCATCCACAATTCTTGACAAAATTGTTAATGATTTCTACTTAACCTTACCTTTTGACCTATCGCTACTTTTGTCATCAGGAGTCCGAGGAACATCCCGAGAGCTGACCACAACGGCATCCACGTTTGTGCCAGGCATGTAAGGGGTCTCCACTCTGATGATTGGGTCACCTTTCCCCGAGATAGCTGTCAGCTCGACGTCATAGACTCTGATGGAAATATTGATATGAAGCTAATTGACGTGATAACAAAACACATGTATTTGATCTTAACCTCGGGTACGGTCGCTGAAGGAGTAGTTGACTTCACCACGTCTGTCTGTCTCTCTCTCTCTCTCTCTCTCTCTTTCTCTCGCTCTCTCTCCCTTTCTTTCTCTCGCTCTCTCTCTCTCTCTCTTTCTCTCAATCTCTCTCTCTCTCTCCCTTTCTCTCGCTCTCTCTCTCTCAATCTCTCTCCCTTTCTCTCGCTCTCTCTCTCTCCCTTTCTCTCTCTCTCTCTCTCTCGCTCTCTCTCTTTCCCTTTCTCTCTCTCTCTCTCTTTCTCTCTCTCTCAATCTCTCTCTCCCTTTCTCTCGCCCTCTCTCTCCCTTTCTCTCGCTTTCTCTCTCCCTTTCTCTCGCTTACTCTCTCTCTCCCTTTCTCTCGCCCTCTCCCTTTCTCTCGCTTTCTCTCTCTCTCTCTCTTTCTCTCTTTCTCTCTCCCTTTCTCTCTCTCTCTCTCCCTTTCTCTCGCTCTCTCTCTCCCTTTCTCTCGCTCTATCTCTCAAATATTTTTTTATTAAAAACAGTTGTTTTTTAACTACGGAAACAAGCGTGGGGCTAGAAATATTTCATTTTAAAATATATATTTAATTATCGTTTTAGTCTTTGGAAAGGTTTATCATGGCGCTATCACCACTTTGCAAATTTATCACAGGTACTTTTTATAAAGTGACAATTATTTGTATCACTTTTATTGAACATTTCTTTGATAGATAGAACGCTGGCATTCGACAGTGCATTCTATACATATTGGCCACTGCGTTATTGTAAGGGAGGGGGCAACATAGCTCACAACAAGAATGTGTCAATATAATGCGCATCGCGCAACAGTCTAACATTAGCGGGAAAACCCCATAAACTATCATTCTAGATTACATTAAAAGTCATTTCAAATCAATAATTTTGAAACTAAAAAAAAACACAGTTGCTATCTACAAATTGCTGCTAAAAATACGGGAGTCGTACGAATAGTGATCTGTCGAATATTCCATCTCCAACATTGTTCTAAATATTCTTAGCTACCGTTTGGCGTTTGTTTCAACACGAAAGATGTTAACGTTGGGGAGAAATTGACAAAATATTACTGATATCTTTGGGGGTATTTTGGATTTTCCGAGAAATCCAGTAAATCTTTTCGGTAATTTTGTTGGCTCGTGCACATCCTTGGGACCTCCTTAACATATTTGCAAAAGACCCGAACTGACTGATATGGTCTAGGAGGAGTTGCTGTTCAAAGCTCGAAAAGACTGGCCAGACATTTCGAATCTATAAACGCAATTCAAAGGGAAATTGGGTTTAAAAGATATTGTCTTAAAATGTGCACTTTTAGCACATTATTTTACTAAGAATTAAAAAATTGTCCTTGTGTCTTGCGATGGTCTAAAATTACCACACCAGCTTAAATAGGTATGAAAGATCTATACTTCTGATGCAATAAAAGGAAGGGCTACTTGGTTTACCTTCCTTTTGCCATGGTACCTAAAAAGAATAAGCTTAATTTATCTCCAATCTAACTTGGTACCTAAAATAGAGGTAACTTAACCTCCAATCTAACATAGTACCTAACAAAGACTAAACTTAATTTACCTTCAATATAACATGGTACATTAACAAAAGCTAAGCTTAATTTACCTTCAATCTGACATGATACCTAACAAAGACTAAACTTAATTTTACCTTCAGTCTAACATGCCACCTAACAACCAGTACACTATATTTACATGCCCTCCACACAGCCACCTAACAACCAGTACACTATATATACATTCCCTCCTTCACATAGCCACCTAACAACCAGTACACTATATTTACATGCCCTCCACATAGCCACTTAACAACAAGTACACTATATTTACATGCCCTCCTCCACATAGCCACCTAACAACCAGTACACTATATTTACCTCCCTTCAACATAGCCACCTAACAACCAGAACACTATATTTACATGCCCTCCTCCAATCCGCTCAAGAGGAAGTAGTTAACATTGGGGTTGACGTCATACGACGCCAACAGCGCGCCACCACTTTTGAGGGTCAGGTTGTAGCCCCTGACGAGGGAGGTGTCGACGTTCTTCAAGTTCCAGGAAACACGATGAGATCCCGACGTGGCGTTCGCCTTGATGAATAACTTCATCTCTGGGTCTGCTGGTTCTGAGCAGAAGAATACAAAACTTTACTTTAAACGTTTTTGCGTAATGATATATTTTTTGCTGTTGTAAAGTACAAGTAACAAAAATAGAAAAAAATTTCATGGTATAAAAATGACAGTTTAACTAATTACTAAATATAGGAAAGAAACTCTACATTTTTACATGAGAATATCTTTGCTCTGTCACACAATTACATACGTGTTAAATGTTTATGATTGTATAAGAATATAAAAGAGAATATAAAAAAAGGAAAGCTACTTGAAGTTTTTTAAACAAAATGTAACTTTCTTTTCCCTGAGGTTGACTTTTGCTTGGCTCGCGCCTCCAATATATAAATATAGTTTACGGTTACTGAACATGGACAAATTCTTTAATAAACACTAAGTTGGTTGTTAAATCTAACTAGCCATTATACAAGGAGGAACTTATTGTATAAAATCGCCAAAACATAGTGAAATAATTCAAAGTTGTAGATCTCGCTGAAATACTTGAGCCCCCTCCCCCCCACCCCCCAAACAGCCATATAATGGCGTTAGCAGTGACAAGATGTTATTTCATGCCCGTCAGCAATTTTGTTTCTGTTGTTCTCTGGAGGCGGCATTTCCAAAGACAGAGTTGCTGTTTGTTTTTATGGAACGGTGAAATAAATAAATAAATAAATAAATATACACAATATACATATATAAGCCCGTCACCGCTTCGACTAACCAAACTACGCCACATCAACCGTGAATTTCAAGCTTTAAACTTCTTTTTAAAAAAGTATTATTTTCAGTTATTTAGCAAAAGAAAACTCTTCGGACACTTTCTTCAGTTAGTTTTGATTTCTTTAAGTCTTCTCTGATAAGGGAACTAAACGTTAAATGTTTATGTCTAAGCCAGACATGACGCCAGAAAACACATGTATGCGTTTAACCGAGAGAGCAGCCGTTTCTGTTACACCTCTTTCCTCAAAGATACGACTTGGTCATGACACTTGTGACGTAGCGGCACTGAAGAAGCTCGACTCACCATCTGGACTGGGCGTGGCCAGCATGGTTCCTGACACACTGTCCCCATAGCCATTGCGTGGAGGCGTGGTGAACGTCAAGCCAGACGACATGATCGTCCGGTTATCTTTTCCGAGCGTGTCGAGAATGGCGTAATACGTCCTATCGGAAGGGATTCAACATAACTTTTGACATAAAAACATACGTTTTTAAAAGCATACAAATTTCAAAAAAAAAGATAAATTCTAATGCCTTAAGAAACTTTTTTTGTTTAAATCCGTAATTTTTTTTAATATTCGGTGCTGACTAAAATATTAGGTCTTAATTCCAACGTGTTCCAATGCCAAAACACGTCAACAGAACTGGGTCATTGCTACTCACGATTTAGGGTTCAGCTCCAGCAGACGTAAAGATCCCGTTGTGCGATCCAACGACTTGTCGATCACTTGGTACCCGTCTGGACCTTCTTCAAACATTCGGACCCTGGAGACAGGTAAGTAAAATGTCATTGGTGTGACACAGGTAAGTAAAATGCCATTGGTGTGACACAGGTAAGTAAAATGCCATTGGTGTGACACAGGTAAGTGGACTCCCAAGTCGTAGCTGTCATTCCGCTCCGATCGACCCGTTACAATGGACACTACTGTGAAGTCAATACCTGTTAATCACCGCTCCCATCGACCCGTTACAAAGGACACTATTGTGAAGTCAATACCTGTTAATCACCGCTCCCATCGACCCGTTACAATGGACACTACTGTGAAGTCAATACACGTTAATCACCGCTCCCATCGACCCGTTACAATGGACACTACTGTGAAGTCAATACCTGTTAATCACCGCTCCCATCGACCCGTTACAATGGACACTATTGTGAAGTCAATACCTGTTAATCACCGCTCCCATCGACCCGTTACAATGGACACTACTGTGAAGTCAATACCTGTTAATCACCGCTCCCATCGACCCGTTACAATGGACACTACTGTGAAGTCAATACCTGTTTATCACCGCTCCCATCGTCCCGTTACAATGGACACTGCTGTGAAGTCAATACCTGTTAATCACCGCTCCCATCGACCCGTTACAATGGACACTGCTGTGAAGTCAATACCTTTTAATCACCGCTCCCATCGACCCGTTACAATGGACACTATTGTGAAGTCAATACCTGTTAATCACCGCTCCCATCGACCCGTTACAAAGGACACTACTGTGAAGTCAATACCTGTTAATCACCGCTCCCATCGACCCGTTACAATGGACACTACTGTGAGGTCAATACCTGTTAATCACCGCTCCCATCGACCCGTTACAAAGGACACTACTGTGAAGTCAATACCTGTTAATCACCGCTCCCATCGACCCGTTACAATGGACACTACTGTGAAGTCAATACCTGTTAATCACCGCTCCCATCGACCCGTTACAATGGACACCACTGTGAAGTCAATACCTGTTAATCACCGCTCCCATCGACCCGTTACAATGGACACTGCTGTGAAGTCAATACCTGTTAATCACCGCTCCCATCGACCCGTTACAATGGACACTATTGTGAAGTCAATACCTGTTAATCACCGCTCCCATCGACCCGTTACAAAGGACACTACTGTGAAGTCAATACCTGTTAATCACCGCTCCCACGTCTGAAATCGCTGAGTTACCTGTGAGCGAAACTTCTCGAAGGTACCCCACAGGTTGTGGTGGCAGACACCTACAATTGTCATAATTAAAGAAATGGAAACTAGATCCAAACCGCGGTGTAGCATACGCTGCAGAATTGCTCATAGATAGTGCAAAGAAAGGGAGAACACCCCTTCCCCTCTTTCCTGCACCACCCTCGCTTGCTAATCAGAAACTGTGTTAGCCAGGCCTTCTTTCTACACGCCCTTTCCTTCTACATAGTTTGCCTCAGTACGGTGCGCATAGTGCGGCGCGACGCGGGTGTGCACATTAAACCCTATATATAGACTGCGTCGTTTTAATTGCTCTATCTTCTGACGAATTATATATATATATATGAGTATATTATCTGACCATTCAGATTCAATCAAGGAGAAGAGTAAGAAAACCCGTACGGGTAAAGATCCGGTCTCTTTTACTTGAAGTGTCCCGGAGTCTAGATCGTCCACAGCACACAAACGTGATTGCTTCGAGATCAACTCACAACATTGAGAGTGAAAATACCGGCAGTAAAAGTCCCTTCAGTTTTCTAGCTACGACATGCCTACAGCACATCCTTGTACAGTCACGTGTAGCTGCGTGATCGCTGCACCCCACCAGCTCTGCGATCATCCCTTACTATCAACAGAATCACCGAACAGGACTACGCCCCTGCAAGCGCCAGAGACTAGACCCTTGAGACCTTTACTAGGAGTCTACTTGCTATCCAGTATGTCTGTGTTAGCAAAGTCGATGAGTATGCAGGAATAGTTTCCTCCAGCAATGATGAATTCTAATCAGGAGGAGGGGGCCGTCCAGGTGATATCCGTCACAAACAAGGAATAATTCTGCGTTTACTCACTCAGGAAATACCCAGAGTTTCCGTACAGAGCTCCCATGCCTGGGGAAGCGTAACGGTTTTCCCCATGTGGACTTACTCATGATAGTTATTCCAGCAACTGCCCAGTGGAGAGGTCAACCTTTACACATCAGTAGGATCACGTGACCTATACGCCAGCACACTGGCCGTGAGCAGACTGGCATACTGCGTGACTAACAGACAGAAGCTCACTATACAGACCTCACTACTAAATTTACTTTTACATAAAGAGAGACAAGTGTTTATTGGACAGGCGATAATGACGAAAACAGTAGGCGATTAAGGATATTAATTTTGGACACAAATTTCTTTATTTAGCATTTTGTTTACATCTTACAAAACTTTGTTTAAAGTGTAAATTTAGATTATCGGTTATTTTTTAGATCTTCGTTTTTTCTAATTTATTAAGATATACTATCCCTCTTGTGTGTGTTTTGATTGCCGACATATTTAGCATATTCCCAGTCCCGTAAAACCAAACTTTTCACCACTTTTGGTCAGATGCGTTACGTTAGTGAAGGCAAGTATGAGAGATTTAGCATGTTGGGAAGTTACAACTTTGAAATTGATGTAAATCTGTTTATATCACTTGCCTTTCTTGTCCTCCAAAAATTTCTTGAACAACTACTGACAGCTATTTATAATCAAACAAAAGTCTATCCTACCAGTAACTGATATAGTTACTTATTGTATGATCATACAGCAGTCTATCCTACCAGTAACTGATATAGTTACCTATTGTATGATCATACAGCAGTCTATCCTACCAGTAACTGATATAGTTACTTATTGTATGATCATACAGCAGTATATCCTACCAGTAACTGATATAGTTACCTATTGTTCGCTGCCAGGCAGCTGCAAGAGAAATGTCAGGAGCAGACCTTCGACCTGTTCTCCACCTATGTCGACCTGACCAAGGCTTTTGACACTTTTGGCAGAGAGGGTCTGTGGAAGATCATGGCCAAGTACGGTTGCCCAAGGAAATTCATCGTCTTGGTGCAACAATTCCATGTGGGCATGAAGGCCAGAGTCCAGGACCGCTGGGAGTTTTCTGATCCCTTCCCAGTCACAAACGGGGTCAAGCAGGGCTGCGTCCTGGCACCAAAACTGTTTAGCCTCATGTTTTCCGCCATGCTGACAGAGGCCTTCAGAGACGAGGATGTTGGTGTCAACCTGAAGTACCGCACAGATGGCAAGCTGTTCAACCTTCGGAGGCTCCAGGCAAAATCCAAGGTTATGACAGACATCATCAGAGACCTGCTGTTCGCTGATTACTGTGCCCTCAACGCTGTCTCAGAAGCCGACATGCAATGCAGTGTAAACCTGCTCTCCAGCGCCTGCACAAACTTTGGTCTAACAATCAACAGTAAGAAGACTGAGGTCCTCCATCAGCACGAGCCTGGAAGGCCCTACGTAGAGCCCAACATTACTGTCAACGGCCAGACACTCAACACAGTGCAACGGTTCACATACCTAGGCAGCACACTGTCTCAAAATGTCACCATCGATGACGAAGTGAACGTCAGAATTGCTAGAGCCAGCTCCACTTTCGGCAGGTTGTACCCTAATGTCTGGAACAGAAGAGGCATTACCATCCAGACCAAGCTGAAAGTGTACAGGGCAGTGGTGCTCCCCACACTGCTATATGCTTGTGAAACTTGGACTGTTTATCAGCACCATGCAAAAAAGCTTAACCACTTTCATATAACAAGCCTCAGGAAGATTCTCGGCATAAGGTGACAGAACAAAATTCCAGACACAGTGGTACTGACCAGGGCAGGTCTCCCCAGCATCTTCACCCTCCTGATGCAGATCCAGCTTCGCTGGGCAGGGCACGTTGTCCGAATGCCAGACGAGAGACTGCCAAAGAGAATCTTCTATTGTGAGCTCCAGTATGGCCAGCGGTCCCACGGTGGGCAAAATAAACGCTTCAAACACACACTGAAAGCCTCAATGAAAGCGTTTGCCATCAATCCAGACACGTCGGAACGAACTACAATGGACCGATTCAGCTGGCGCTCTTCCATCCACGAAGGTGCCAGGTCCTGCGAGGCAAACCGGATCACCGCCGCAGAAAAGAAGAGGCAAGCCCGAAAGGCCCGTGCTGTCAACCATCCAGGAGATGTCGCACTCGTCCCTTGTCCCTTCTGTTCCCGAACCTTCCGTGCAAGGATCGGCCTAATCAGCCATCTGCGCACGCACAGACAACTCTCGGATGACTAGAGTGGTCCTCGTCGTATCGACGGACGAACGAAAAAAATAGTTACCTATTGTATGATCATACAGTAGTCTATCCTACCAGTAACTGATATAGTTACCTATTGTATGATCATACAGTAGTCCTATGGCGGATTAAGGGGGGGGGGCTGAACAGGCTAAAGCCAGGGGCCCCCGATGATTTAGGGCCCCCAAACTTAGCATATTTTATAATAAATGTGGACAAATGTATACATGAATTGCTGAAAATATGATAAATTAATAAAATCTCATCTATTAAAATGATCTCTTTTCCCACACGATAGTCTTAGCAGTAAAAAAAACCTGATTTGATAGGCTCAATTAAAAAAATTATTAAAGAATATTATATATATATTTTAAATTGATAACCCTAAATGATCTCTCGTGGCCGAATGTGAAATACTAAGGCTTATTGTGCATGCGGTGGCGGGTTCGATCCCCGGGTGGGGTGTGAATTTTTTTTTCATGTGTTTTTTAATTTTATAAATTGTCTTTTACACTCAATTTTAGGATACCGGCAAAAAGTTAGTTCTTCGAAATCGGGTTTTTCATGAATAATCATTTTGGATGAATATTTACAAGTTACAGTCTTATATTAGCTGCTAGCAATCATTTTATCTAAAGGTACACTGGCTGGATAGGGCCCCAGTTTGAATTGCAGCCAGGGGCCCCGTGCAGTCTTAATCCGCCCCTGCAGTAGTCTATCCTACCAGTAACTGATATAGTTACCTATTGTATGATCATACAGCAGTCATGCCTGTATTCGTTAAAGTTACTTTCGTTTCAAATATTGAATACTCACCTGTATCCGGTTATGTCACTAGCGTTAATATTTGCCGTGTCCCAAAGGAGGTTGGCGCTATTTGACCTCAATTCTGCGGCTCCAAATTCCAGTCTAGGATTGACCTTGTCCTCTGTATGATAAAAAAATATCTTTATACAAACTTCAATCATTATTCCTGATCTCCCAATCTTTTGTTTACAATTGTTTGTTAAATGAAATTTGTCATGGCTGACCTTTGCTGGAAGGGTCAGGTAATATTCCACTACACAGTGAGATTTTAAATGTGCCACAAAAACTTCACTAAAGACGTTGATAAATATACACACACAAACATACACACACAAACATACACACACAAACATACACACACAAACATACACACACAAACAAAGCGATAGAATAAAATGCAAAAAAACGTTAAGCATTGTGGCGTTCAACTTGATACAACTTCAAGCGAAATATCGCATTCACACATACAACATTTCATTCTGGACTTGAGTTGAATCGATTAGATCAAAAAGACAAGAATGACGTAGTTAAGAGAGATTTGAAGACTTTTTTTTTATTTGAGAGAGTCTTTGAACCTCAGAGCGCTATCAGTATGGTGGAAGAGCATGGACAGTTAGCGTTATATAAAGGCCATCATCACCATTAATTAGCCGAATTGATCAAAATATTTATGGTCAATTTCTGCTATATTGCCTCAGTAAATACAATGGTAAAATGGATTTGGTATTGTGAAGGGTAATGTGCCATATTGAGATGTTTAAATGGCTATTGAATGTAATAATACAATGACTGATATAATATAATTATTGTTTAATGGACTTAAATTTGAATATTTTTTAAAAAGATTCTTTGAAGTGTAATAGCTTATGGCGTCGGTACTTCAAATAGTCTTGTGGTCCAACACTTCTGACACCATGTAATAGGACTTGCAGGTCAAGTAACAAGGCTTTAACACACTCTGTTCTGGTTAACAACTGTCTTTAATCACTATTTACAATCCACTGTAATCAACTGTACAATCAACCACCTAATCAGCTCGTATCCATTCAACCTCGGTTGCCTCTTGAACCGTCTATATATAATCAGGTCTCCTCCAAGTCCATGACCACGCACGCTTACAGTTCACATCACAAACCACGTGTTTCATACTAGGTCACGTCATTGCATTCTCATTCAATGTAAAGAAAACAACACGTCCTTCACATCTCTCTTCTAAAAAAAATAATTAATGACCCAGATTATCAATAAGACAATAATACAATTAAAAACAGAAAAATTCAGTAAATGAATTCTAACACTGAATCTCCAAATGTCTTTCAAAGCACAGCACACCTTTATGTCTCTTTATCTGGGTATCTCTTTAGTGGCTTCACTTGTCTCCCGTATCTTGTCGTTGTTGCTGCTGACTTCGCTTAAGTATCATGTTTTGGTCGTTTACAAACATGGTCGTTGTCAATGAACTCCTGCAAAGTTCTTTTAAAAGAATTATCCAATCCTTTACCAGGATTGTTTGTTCCATCTCCGTCATCAACGATGACTTAAGTTTTCTGACCTGTTGCTAACTGGGTGAACCCTTTCCCTCTCTGAGTTACGACGCTTGGGGATGACCCATTCGTACCGACGCTGGGAGCGTGTACTTCTTGCTTTGTCTCTGGTGTGTCGAACTCACAATCACCCGTAACACCTCTCCTTTCACGAAATGCCTGTCTCAACATGTTGTTGTTTCGTGGGTGTGTCACACCATCGACAGTCTGAACGATGCATGACCTTGGCGTCGTTGCTGCCCACACGACGACCGCTGGCTGCCACGAGCCTTTAGGTTTTTTCTGAATCGGTGCGTTGCTTACACGCTGAGAATGTGTAACTCTGTTGATTATGTCTGATTTGAAGAAATATTTCTTCTGCTGTTGAGACCACTGATGCTTCTTGCTTATTACGCCCACGATTGTAATCAGATTCAGCTTTTGACAAGCTTGCAGACCAAGTATCGGCTTTGAGTGCGTCTTGACTATTTGAAATTCCAGCATTTCTGTTTTTGCTTTCACCAAGAATTGGATTGATGTTTTTCCTACAACAGGCAATGTTTCCCCACTGTATGTAGTGATCCTTGCTGTTGATTTCTGCACTCTTCCCATTCTTAGTTGACTAAACAATCTGTGTGGCAAAATGTTTACTTGTGCGACCGTGTCCAGTGTGAACACTACTGGCCTCTGTTTAAGCGTGACGACTTCCCTCAATTCATCACTCGTTGCTTGTTGCGTGGACACACTTGACTATAGTCCACGTGATCTTCTAGTTGACTGGTGACAACTTTTACACTTTTGATTTGCATACAGCAGAAAAATAATTCAATTTTCAACAGTTGTTGCATAACTTCCCATAAGCAGGACATCTTCTAGGTTCATGGTTTTTTCCACAATATTTGCATTTGCCTGCTTTTATGTGTGTACTTGCCCTTACAGCTTGCTTGACATGTTGACTTGTTGTCTTGTGCGTACTTGATTTCTCACATGCATTTGAGTTCACAGCTTGAACATTCTTTTCTTCATTTAAAGCTTTGAGTTGCCATTCTGACGTTTCCGCCTCTTTGCATATAATTTCAGACTTGTTTAAATTCAGGTCTAATTCTCTCAGTAGTCTATTCATTATTTACTCCAGGCACAATTCTGTCCTTTATTAACGACTCTGTTAAATTTTCAATTTCACAAGACTTTGTTTTAAGTTTAAGATCTGTTATAAAATTATTGAAACTTTCTCCCTTACCTTGACTTCTGGAGAAAAACATGTGTCTCTCGACTGTCAAACTCTTTCTTGGCAAACAATAATTCTCGAATTTTCGTAACAAGCACTTCACTGAACGAAAATCTTTGTCACAATCGTCACATTCCTGTCCTGTCCATTGGAATGTATTGTACACTTCTACCGCTTCCTGGTCTATAACATGCAGCAGTGTCATGCTCTGCACGTCTTTGCTTTTTGTGTTGAGTCCACTGGCTATCTTGTATATCTGGAAAGACTGCTTAAATCTCTTCCAGTTGGCATCCATGTTTCCATGTAGGTCCAGTTTTTGTGGCGGGTGGAGTCGGTCCATCTTACAGTTCACATCACAAACCACGTGTTTCATACTAGGTCACGTCATTGCATGCTCATTCAATGTAAACACCACAACACGTCTCTCACAAAGTGTAAATTGATCATCCGATGGAGTAAACATCAAAGAAAGCTTCTGTCATGATCAATCTGATCAAGCTAATATTTAGAAAGTGTTTAAATGGCAATACAAATAATAAATATTGTATATACAGTCAAACCTCTCATAACGTGAACATATTTTTTTTAAGTTGCTCTCTTAACGAGCAAAGATTCGCATAACGAGTGACGCAGAAAGGGGGAGTCCCTTTGTCCTGGAAATTCATTTGTGAGACAGCACTTCCACCCCGATGTATCATTCTGTGTTAAGCACTCGGTCTTTTAGCGTATTGTTTTTGTGTGTGATCAAGCGTTTTTACAAATTTTGTATTCAGACAGTATTCGTAATTTTTGTATTTTCAAAGTGTAATAACCTGTGCTGAAATGTCTTCAAAAAACACAAGAAGACAATCATAAGAGAGAAAAAAACTGTTGAAATGAAATGAAAAAACCATTGAAAAGCGAGAACAAGGTGGCTAATCTAGCGCGTAACTACAATCGGCCGACATCAACGATCTGCACTATTGTCAAGAACAATTAAGGAGATGGGTGCTTCAAAGGGAGCGTCAAGAATGTCTACGAAACCGCTACGACACATTTTCGTTCAATTCTGAAGCGTCGGTAAAAATAAATGTCTTTGGACAGTTTTCTAGATAAAAAGGAATAATTATTTGTCATAAATTCATATTTTTGTTTACGTTTTTTGTTTCAAATCTAAATTGCATTCTAGTTGTTTCACTATTTACCAATTCATAAGTAATTTATTTGAATAAATGTTTATACATTTTTATTAAAAATGAGTATTTTTTTTTCAGCATGGAACGGATTATCGTATTTTACATTAATTTGTATGTAATATAATTTTTCGTATAACCAGTGTTTCGCTTAACGAGTAAGACTCTGGAACGAATTAAACTCGTTATGAGAGCTTTTACTGTACTCGAGAATAAGTCTAGGTTGTTTTTTTTCTTCAAAATTTCAAGGCCAAAGTCAAGGGTGTCGACTTACACTCGAGTGTTTAAGGTAAATGGCATTATGCCGAGGTGCTCACCCGTTTCATCCACTTGTGGCGGGATCATGATTTCATTCTCAGCAAGGACACCATCGCTGCCGATAGCTTTGATGGTAACCATAAACTTTCCTTTTGGAAACGCCGAGAAACTCACGTATCTGTTACAGAACAATACAAGACATTAAACGACCATTAAACCACCATTAGACCACCATTAAGCCACCATTTAACCACCATTAAACCACCAGTACCACATTAAACCACCATTAAACCACAGTAACACCATTAAACCACCATGCAGTAATTTAAAAAGAAACACTTAAACTAGCGAAACGAATGGTTAGCTCTGGTCCTTATTTCCCTATTACGTTATATTTTATTTTGGTAATTGGTTGTTGATCACATTAAAGAAGTGCATCTTCATGGTCGGAGATTGCTTACTATACCAGACAGTTGGCCCTGTAATATATTTGTCAACTCTGTAAGATTATCTGTAACAATAGTCTGTTTTTGCTGATTATGTTACAAAGGCATAACAATTTGTATTTATTTTAAAAAGGAATATTTCGAAAATAACGATTCTGACAAATTATGTTTGGAAAATAATGAGTATTCTCGTGGGTCACATGCTTGGTGTTCAACCAATGTTAGAGTATTACCTTGTACTTCCAACAACGAACACCTTGTATGTTCAACATTTGTTAGAGCACTACCTTTAACTTTCGACCACTAACATTTACCTTTGGTTTCCGCTCAGTGTCCCATTGTAAGCGATTTTTCCGTTGCTGGCTGACTTGACGGTGATTTCAAAGTTTTTGATGTCGTCAATGTTTCCCCTGTCCACTTGCCACTTGATCACTGGGCTGTGAATAATTTATTTCATTGGAAAACTTATCTTTTCTGACATCTGATGATGATTTTTTTTAAAAGTTGTCTCCCGGAACCTGACTTTACAAAATTCAGAGAATTTTTTGGGGCCCCGAATATGATCTTAATATTTGAAAGTAAGCTACACCCACGTATCACTGGCTAACCTTCAACAACACAACAAAATTTTGGGCTCCGAATCATTTCCTCAGTTAGGCCTACCTATGCCGAGCCTCGTTCACAGAGCAAGTGAAAGATTTTTTTTTCATTTGTTTTCTAATCTTTTTGAATTTTTAAACATTCATTTTTTATAACTCATAATAATAATAAGTTATTAGTCACTCCCTATCACTTTGAACCAATATTAATAAATTCCTAAAAATTTAAGTGTCTCAAAAAATGTACTTAAAATAATTTCCCTGTGTAATAAAGTAATATTATTACCCAGCGTCTTTTTTAATACTAGCAAAATACCCGCGCTGCGCAGCGGAAAAGTAGGATTCAGTTGTTGGAATATCGCGTACCAAATATATGGAGAATGAGCCCAAAGTAACAAAGACCGTTAAAAATTTTCAATCCGGAAACGGACATTGCTGTCATACACATGAAAAAATTATGTTCATCGATGTCGGTTAGAGCAGGAAAGTCGCCTACCAAATTTTGCCAAAGTGGGGCCACGAATAAGAAAGTTCTACATGGCGAACGTTGTCATTAGGATTTTATTTCCCTATAGTATTTTAAAATGGGTCATTACATGTTTGTGTACAAGTTTGATCAGGATCCATCAATTTAAACTATAGCCAAAGTTTAAACGGTTTTTATAAAGCTTATAGTAGGAATAAACTACATTTTGGAGGGGTCCTTGGGCCCACATGAGGGGTAATTTTAACATTCTATTCAGCCATTTATCATTGTGAGAGTGTTCTCAACAACTTCCATAAGTTTCATGCTCTGCCTACACGGTAATTTAGAGAATTAGCAATGAGTCAGTCAGTTAGTGTTTTGCCTTTTGGATTATATGATAAAACAAGCACTTACATGTTTGGGTGTTTCATGACCGCTCGTGATGTCATGACGAATGTTTTATCTTCTGGTAGTTCTGAAAGAAACGATAGATTGGATTAGGAGACGAATAATGTTGTAGTTATGTACATACATACGTACACAAATTTAATATAAAAATCTTTTAAAACAAAAAAATACAGTTATATATAATAATGTTGTGTTTATTTGTGTGTGTGTGTGTGTGGGTGTCTGAGTGGTTGGGGGAGGTTATCGGTCGTGATCGACGAGGACCATTCTCATCATATTAAGATTATATACCTCTAATTGATTGACATTAGAAGTGAGCGTGGGGAGAAGAAGTTAGTCATGAAAAGAAACTCCCGTTCCAAATTATATGATACAGACACAACCCCTCTGTCATAGCAACGTATTCTAAACATTGTTATTTCACTTTGTGATTTATTATTTAATGTTTTCTCGTGTGCGGCATTAAGAACCTTGTGGGGACGTGGAACAGGTCTTATTACCTAAGCTCTCCGTCCGAACGTCCTGAAAGATACAGTTTACTAAAAAAAATTCTTCAGTTAGATGACACACCTCAAAATACAATTAATATGCACTAATATTGTATTGAAAACCTTTTTCGAAATGGGGCCGTCCATAAATAACGTCAAGCGATTTCGACCGATTTTACCCCCCACCCCCTTCCCCCTTCGTCATACTTGGTCACAAAAATTTAGACTCCCTACAATATGACGTCACAAAGCTTTGACTCCCCCCCCCCAAACCGTATTTTCTATTTGAAAATTAGAAAGTTTCAAATAATGTTACTGTCCTTTTAGTATGTATTTAGTGTAAGGCTGCACTCTAATATCGTTATTAGCGTGAAGCCATGTAAAACGTCACAACATAAATTGTAAGAAATCGAATATTTCAGTGGAACTTTTATTTAAATTGGCATGTTTTTACTTGACGTCATAATTATTAAATCTCCCCCCACCCCCTCGTCACACGTCTTCACAAATGTGTGGACACTCCCTCCCCCTAGGTGCGTGATGTCATTTATGGACGGTCCCAATCTCCTTCTTAATTCATTTATATGACAGATAGCAGACACAAAAATTAGCTTTTCTTTTTTTTTAAATTGGGGGTTCCACATTTAATGTCGTAAATTAAAACACTTGTGTAACCGAAACTCACACCTAAAATTAGTGACATGAAGAAAACTCCTCATTAGGAATACGGGGAATAATTGTTAATCTACATTGCAAAATATCATTATAATTTATTATTGAGATGCTAAATAATTATACATCTATGGATATTTACCAGTAAACTTCACCATGATGGGCATTTCACAAACTCCCTTTGACCAATTACCTGTTTCAGTCGTCGTCGATGCCGTGGTTGGCGTCGTCGTCGAGGCTGTTGTTGATGTGGCTGCGGATGCTGTAGTTGGTGGCGGTGTTGGTTCTTCTGTCGCCCATGTCGTCTCCTCGACAGCCTCCTCTGTTGTGGTCTCTGTTGTGAATTCAGGTATTGTCACCTCTGACGGCGTAGTTTCAGGTAGTGTCACCTCTGACGGTGTAGTTTCAGGTAGTGTCACCTCTGACGGTGTAGTTTCAGGTAGTGTCAACTCTGACGGTGTAGTGTCAGGAGTTGTATCTTCTAGCTGGGGTGACTTCCAACGTAGTATCGTCTGTGGGAAATTCTGTGGTAAGTTCTGTGGTAATTTCTGTGGTAAGTTCTGGCGTTGGCTCTGTGGATGTTTCTGGGGTTTGCACTGTAGTTGGTGCAGGGGTTGGGTTTTGTTGTAGGTGCAGGGGTTTGTTTTGTTGTAGGTGCAGGGGTTGGTTTTGTTGTAGGTGCTCTGGTTGGTTTTCTTGTAGGTGATGGTATTTTGGAAGCATCCCTGTCTTCAGAAGATCCGATCACTGGAATACCATAACCGCCAAGTGGTGGAGTCCTGAAGTATGCTTTCGCTGTCTTAATCGGTTTCTTATCAGGATCTCTGGCTTGGAAAATGATGCGATATGATCTAAAAAACATAAAGATTAGGCATTGCAGGAAGATTTCGTCATTTTGTGTAAAGAGCAAACTGTAATAATTAATGGATCTAAATCAGCACCAATAACGTTAACTCAGGAGTTCCACGAGGAACTTTGTTAGGTCCCTTATTTTTTTTTAATGTATATAAATGAATTCCCCAACGACATCTCAACAGGAACAAAAGTTAGGTTACTTGCTGATGTTTGTATGATCTAAAGAACAATTAAATCAGACAATATAGCAAAATCATACAAAAAGACCTAGATGAATTAATGAAATTGGAAACTAATTGGAGTATGTCTTGTCATCCAGAAAAGTGTCAACTTTTAAGAGTAACAAAAGAAAAGTAACAAATAAATTTTAAGATATTTTATTCATGTAAAACAAAAATTCCAAAATAAAAATGCAAAATACTTAGGAGTAATAGAAATTATCATGAAATCACCATGTCAATGAAGTAATTTAAAAAATCAAACAAAACCTTACAAACTTTTACATAAGTGAAAAGAACATGAGACTTAATTGCTACCTCACTTTAGTGAGACCTGTACCAGAATATGCATCTTCTGTATAGGACCCATCAACCAAAGAAAACATTGATAAACTAGAACAAATTCAAAAAAGAGCTGCCAGATTCATTTCTGGAGAATATTCAAAACTGACAAGAATAACACCCTTAGCTAAATCATTAAATCTCGAAACACTAGAGGATAGAAGAACCATGAGTAAAGTAGTAATTATACATAAAGCAATTAATTCTAATTAAGAAATACAACACAAAGATAACTTAATACAACCCTCAGATAGACATAATGATAAAAACACCTTTCTTATGCCGTATACAACATTCTGAATGGTTTTTACCCATTTTCATTTCATGTTCTCGAAGTAATTGATCGTACGCGGCAAGCAGATAATCAGTTCAAAAATATAAACAATGTAGGCGCCCTAAAATAAAGTGCAATTTTTATAACATAAATATATATAGATTTCAGCTGAAAACTTCCGTCATTTTTGACGGGTGATACGCTAGTTTATATGATAAGATTCTTAGATAGTTGAAGGATCTAGTGTCCTAATGTGCATTAACATTCATCACGACATGCTAATATCTAGAGAGCATTTAAGTGATCAGTAATTTACATGTTACATCCTGATTAACACGGACAAAGTCGTTCGTTTTCAAATGTCGAACTCTTGGGGAATGTACAACTACATTAATGACGTGTTGCTGTCTAGGAACCACATCTAATCACAGCACTTAGGCAGAGCCGGTCTTAGCAATTAAGGGGCCCCATGTGGTTTAGTATGCCAAACGGATTGCGCGGGACCCGGATTGGGTAGGGATAAGGAATTAATAAGGATAATAAGGGAAAATAAAGATAGGCGGGGCGTATGAAAGCGCGAGGCCCACTGCGGCCGCAAAGGTTGCAGTGGCCTAAGACCGGCCCTGTATTTTCAAGTTTAGTTCTTCCCAGCTCAAACCATGTCCCCTCCCCCCCCTCAACCAAAAAAAATCCCACAAATACAAAACAAACCTATTAGGTTGAAGGTCAGTTACAATCCTCTGAGGTAGAGTGCTGTTTGGAAGGACATCTAAAATTGCTCGGTTCCCTGCAGCTGCAGGAATGTCAAACACTTGGATCCTGTAAAAAAAAAGTTCACCTGAGAAAAACGTTAGTGTTGAAAAGAAGGTGTGACATTAAACATTTAAAAGAAACGCTGTAAGTCTTCAATGCGTATGTCTGGATGGCGTGAGGAATAGCTGATAGAGCGTATCGTGGGATGACTGAATTCTGACTTGTTGAATAAGGTAAAAGGTTATGTTAACGGTTTGCATTAGTACATGCTGATCATCGGTGCGTGGAACTCACCTGTATGATGATGGATTGATTCCAACACTGTAGAAATCCAATCGTGCAGATCTTTCCCGGATTTCATGGACCCCAATTCTCAACTCTTGTTCGCCACGACCTTTTGGAAATGAATATAATGCTGTGAATGCTTTTTACAGGAGCAATAATCATTGACTTTAGCTTCGTGTGCTATTAAAAGAGTTTTCATTATCAAGGATCTGATATTATGTATCTGAAGGCAAGGGGGATAAGTCACTACACTTCTACTTGACATGTTCATCAACTTTTGATGAAGGAAAACAAAATGGTTTTGAAAGTAAAGAGATGACTTACTGGGCTTGACGGGGTAGGCCGATGAAATAAAATTCAGAGAAGACTTATCAATGACTTCGCTCCCCTTTAAGGTCTGCAGATAGATCGTGTACCTAGGGGTACAGGGTCAAAAATTGTCAAATGACATCAAGAGTGAAGAGAATTGTTAAGAGTACAACAAATATTCTTTAATTCGCGATGATATACCAGACAGCTGTTTCAACTTTGCGGACCACTAACCAGTGATAACAAACCCTTTGGACTTCCCGGACCACTAGCCAGTGGGAGCAAACCCTTTGGACTTCCTGGACCACTAGCCAGTGGAAGCAAACCCTTTGGACTTCCCGGACCACTAGCCAGTAGCAGCAAACCCTTTGGTCTTCCTGGACCACTAGCCAGAGGGAGCAAAACCTTTGGATTTCCTGGACTACTAGCCAGTGGGAGCAAAACCTTTGGATTTCCTGGACCACTAGCCAGTGGGTGCCAACTGTTTGGACCTGACGGACCACTAGCTAGTGGGTGCCAACTGTTTGGTCCTGACGGAACACCAACAATAGGGTTAACAATTTTTACCTCACAGACCAACTAACACGAAGTAGCTAACATTGGGACTCCTTTGACAACTAACTAGTGAGTACCTACTTTTTTAAATCTAAAGGACCACTAACTACTTGAGGCTAACCTACTAAAACTCTCAGACCTCTAACAATAATTTTTAATTCATTGGACAACTAATATTTTATTTTTGTTTTATTTTTTTATTTTTTTCAAAAATATTTTTTGTAATGATGAAGTGCTATTTTCATATTTATTCCTTGAGAAATTGGAAAATAAACAATTGGATTGTTTAATTTTGATAATACTAGTATGGCTTCTATGCTATAAGACTTTCTTAAAACTTATATAAATGACTACACATTATATTCTTGCATTTGTTCTAAATCTTTGACGAATATGGACGCACAAAAAGTAAATTACGGAACAACAATAACAAAAAGCAGCTCTTAATATTGACTATACTTTATACACATGTATATGTGTAAGCAAATGTCTTCAAAGGTTTTGTGGGTGTGCGTGCGTGCGTATGTGCGTGTGTGCGTGTGTGTATGTGCGTGTGAGTGTGGGTCCTCGCCTCCCCCTTTTGTCAACTATTGTCTAGCTTTCAGGACCCCACACCTTTTTTGACACAGAATAGTTATATTTAAATGTACATTATATATTACCTACAATATATGTGTAAAAAAATTAAGTTTAAAAAATAAAATACAAGAGTAGAGATTTTTTTAAAAAGCGGAGAAACGAAGAGAAGCAAAATGGGCTCTTTTACTTAACAAAATCACAGGATAACTGATCTTTTAACTACGCCTGGCACAAGTTAAGAGGCTGGGGCGAGTGACTTACCTACGTCCTGGACCTGCTACTGTGAAGGTCACATTCCTTTCATTGGGTTCAACTTTTCTTGACTGACTGTGTTTAGTAGTTTCATCCACAATGGTGACATTAAATTCACTAGTGATACACAAATGATTAAGTGTAAATGTGCATTGAACGATGTACACAAATGATTAAGTGTAAATGTGCATTGAACGATGTACACAAAGAAATTAAGTGACCAATACCTTACTTATTTGACGATTAGTCACATAAATCCCCTTTCTAACGTATGTGGTTTAATGTTAAAATGTTCATGGGATGTGTTCACTGGGCGCGTGTGGACGCGTGTGTGGGTGTGAGTGGATTGGTTCTTGGTTATATAGAGAGACGTGTCTGTAGAGAGGAAATACCAGAAGACCATGGGGGTAAAAATAGTATTATTGGATTTCAATCAAGTTTTACTAGTATTCTCTTCAGTAGGATTTTAAATCAAGTATTATGCTTTGCGACTGTATTTTACGCAAAGAATTTTTGGATTCTCCTACTGTTGGATAATGTATTTGATTGTTGTGACCTTGTGAAGTTATATTAATATACACAAGGATTATAGATATGAAATTAGAGTTACAGTTACATACTAATCGCTTCAGAGATTGTTATTGTTATGATAACACCACGAGACAGTGTTTGGAATGCCATTGAACCTTTCAGTGAACATAAGGCAATAATCCCAATGGTGAGACGTGTGTATCTGCCAAATATAACATCATCGAAGATAAAAAATCTATATTGTCTAAGATACCGCGAAGCACATCAAAGAATGTGGATAAAAGCAGGCACATTAGAAGTCTATAGAAACAAATTTTAAAAAAGGCTCAGGTATAATGAAATGTTCATCCAGAGGCGTAACTGGGTTTTTGACGCCCTTGGCTAATTTATTTTTGGCGCCCTTGGCTAATTTATTTTTGGTGCCATTTATTTAAATAAAAAATTAAATTTTTCAGAATTAGCTGCGCCCTTTTGAACTGGCCAAGGACCGGCGCCCTTGGCAACCGCCCAAATATCAAGCCGTTGTTACGCCACTGTGTTCATCTGTTCATGGAGACAGGCGTTTCCTCTGATGTTCAAAACGACATAGATTTGAACACACTTGAGGCCCACAGTTTATATAAATAAGAATTCATTTAATAAATTTCAATTTGGGTTTTAAAAAAACGTAATTCTTTTTAAATCCCTTATGTTAACTTTAAAATCTTGTCTCTCTCTCTGTATGTCGTAATCTCTTCGAACGTCGGGCGGAAAGACAAAAGTCAAAAATGACCCACTTTCCGTGATGCGATCGAGCTGAAATTTGGCACATAGAATTGTGTCACCTGACAATGCATCGTATCAAAATTTCAGATCGAACGAACGTACCGTAATTACATTAATGCATTTTTAGTTTATCGCTATACAACGTATGTAATTTAATTTCACTGTTTGTTATTGGGTTTTTTCCACGTGACAGTTCAGTCACGCGTTGACGCCATCCGTCGATGTACCGCGTGCTTTTTTTTTACATTTTACGTGTCACGCTCAGCTCGGTCAAGCGATCGGTGACCAGACCTTTCCCCTCTCCCCCCTCTCTTCCGGTTATACAGCAGGAGTTAAGGCAGATTCAGTCTGTAAATGTTTGTCGCGTTTGAACATGATCAATACTTTTAATTATGACTCACATATAAGGGATTTATAGTCAAAAACTTTTTTTTAATCCCTTATATTAACTTCACCGCCGTCTCTCTCTGTCCCTCTGTCTGTCGTTGGTCGTCGGGCGGGCGGAAAAACAAAAGTAAAAAATGACCCACTTCCCGTGATGCCATCGAGCTGAAATTTGGCAAATAGACTCGTGTCACCTAACAATGCATCGTATCAAAATTTCAGATCGATCGATTAATGCATTTTTAGTTTATCTATATAAAACTATATGTAGCAGTCGCTTTTGTTTACATTTTACGGGTAAATTGACATCACGCCAGCCATCGGTGAATACATCTCGTGTTTTAACCAGGTGGAATTGACTCAGTTTCAGGCTGTAAATGTTTGTCGCGTTGGAACCTAATCAATACTGTAAGTTCTGTCTCAGATATAAGGGATTTATAGCCAAAAACTTTGTTTTTACGGGTTATTTTATTCATAAATAAGGAAATTCCCGCCTTCTGAACGGCTAGCGTCAACTGCATCATAACCTATTCCCATTAGATATTTTTAAATACCATTCAATTTAGTTATTATCTTATCTTATCTATACAGAAGCTCCTTCTATGCAGAACATAATTGCGTCCACAGACCATGACATATGATCTGTTGGCAAGTGATGCAGCGGGCACAAGCTTAGTGGGTTCCACTCATTACCTAGCCGCCTAACTAGTGTTAGGTACCCATTCGGAGCTGGGTGACTCGGGGACGCCCTAGGCCTTGTAACAAATCCTCGCCTTCACATGGATTCGACCCCGTGACTATCGGTACGCCAGTCGAGCACGCTGCCACTCGACCACCGCGTACTTATTATTATTAAAATCTATTTATATACTTGCACAATATATAATTATTAAGCTTAATATCTGCAGCTTCTCCACAAAGTACATGCATTTTTTTAAAAAAACTCTTTATAGATCCGAAATTCGGACGTGGTTTGATTGCCTGAAGGAATTATGAGAATCAACACTTTATCAATATTTAAAACTCTAATGAGAATGCAGGACTAGACACAAACCATAGATAAGCGTAGGATGCAATTATCTTGTGTATAGAAGGAGCGTCTGAAACAGATAAGATAGAACTGCGTTTGTCACTTTGATATCTATGCGCATGCTTTTGGCTGCAATCACAAAGAAATGATGATTACAAAATAAAATAAAACACTCGCCAACCTTATTTCATTTAAATTTCCCTCCTGTACCAGCCACTTGACCACATCCTCCTCTTTCGACCTCTTACTGTGCATCATGACGATGAAGTACTTCTTGCGGGCAGGTGTGGTTGGTGCCGGTGTTGTTGTGGTGGTTGTGGTAGGACGCTCTGGAAAAGTCGGAAAGAAAAGTGCATAAACAAGTGCATTAGTGCATGTCAGACGGATGTGACGTCACGTACAAACAGGGCAGGTTTAACTTGACTATAGACATTAAGATTGAGATATGGTAAGGTTTTACTTTACCATCAAGATTGAGATATGGTCAGGTTTTGCTTTACTTTAGACCAGTGGTTCCCAAAGTGGTCCGTACGGACCCCCAGTGGTCCGCGGGACCTTTCAGGGGGTCCGTGGAAAATAAAAATTGATTTGGGGGTCCGTGAACAACGTCAGGGGGTCCGCGCAAGGTTTAAAAATCAAATAATAAAACTGATAAATTTTTTATTATTATTGAAATTAAAATAAATCATAATAAATAAAATAGTACGTGAATGCCTTTTCTACTAATAAATACCATCTTGGGTGCTATCCTTCATGGATACAATGTTGTTTTACGTAAAAAAAAGTTTAGAACTACTGTAATTCCCACATCTATAACCAATCAAAATACTTGGTTTGTTGAAATGTCAAGCTTGATGCAGAAGAAATGCCGAATTCCTATAACTATTAGTAGAAATATACAACTTTTTAACTTGAATCTATGAGTGTTGCAAGGTTGTGTATTATTCGATGTGTCGGGAAGTTATATTTATCTAAATTGCATCCTATCATCAAATGTTTTTAATAGGGCTTTACTGTAGCATTCCATTGAAAATATTAATAATTCTTAACAGTTGTCTGTTACAACAGATAAGAGAATGAGTGAGCCCAAGGCTGGATTTAGACTTGATGGGGCCCTAAGCTATTTAAAGACCTTTTGAAGTCTAGTGACAAATATGAAAACAAACTTCCGGGGGCCCTCAAGAAGGGAGGGGCCCTAAGTTATAGCTTGTTTAGAAAATAGGTAATTCCAGAACTGAGTGAGCCGAAGAAACAATGCCAACAATATGGTGTTAATGGATATTTGAGGTATGCCTAAATGTTTGGAAACAGATACGAAACGTGAAATGTTATTTACTGAATTAAAAACAAATGTTTGAAGTTAAAGCATTACACTTGAATTTCTGGCATACTTAAAACATGCTGTACCAAATGTATTTTCAGTAAATTGAGTCATTCATCAACATCAAATATTTAAAAAAAATCATATTGAAAGTTTGCATGGATCACTACATTATGTCATTAGAGCAGTTAGTAAAATCAAAAGGAATGCCTTCGATGAGAGATTATTTGCTCACTATGGTTTGGAAAATGAGGAAGTTAGACTATAATGGATTATTTATTCACACAGAAGTACTCTGGTTATCATTTACGTACATATTTAAATCGATTTTAAATTGTTTGATTCATTGTCCAAATTCCTGGAAAACAAAGACAATTAGCATCACAATTAACTAAAAAAATGACATATCCTTTATTAATGTATTATTTACCCAACTTTAACAAAACTAATTTGAAACTACAACTACTACAAGGTAACCAATTAAATTTAATAAAAACTAAAAGCGTTATATCTGAGTTTGTTGCAAATCTTTTTCTTTGCAAACAAAACTTAGGAACAGGAGAATGTTGTCAGTTTTCAAATCTTTTGAAATTGCCACATAGTTAAAGGTTTGCTTGCTTCCTGTCAAAACTTAACGGCTCTTCATGCAGCCATTTTGTAGGCATTTGCCACTATAGGACATTTCCGACTGGCAGTTGAGCTCTTTAGCGCATGTACAAACTCAGATCCCAAACACAGATGAATCCATACTAATACAGGAACAGCTTATTGAAATATCCACAAATGAGGAACTTATACCACTGTTTGAAGTAGGATACCATAAATTCTGGTTACAAAGTCAGATCACAATTTTATATCATGCATTAAAGGTTATTGTACATAATTTTGTTGACTGTTTTCATGTCTTTCTATTTGGTAGAACAAAGATTCAGTGGCGTTATGAACCTCATCATAAAAAACAACAAAAATAAAAAATAAATGACTAGAGATTGGTGCTCGTGAGGATTTGCGGTTCCTACACACAAACATTGAGTCAGGCATAAATACACTCATAAAATCTCATCACGTTAATCCAAGTTTTTTTTTCAATTTTATCTTAAACAAAAGTGATAATTTTAATAAATACCGTACTTTTCATCAAAATGTTGCTTTTGTAATTTTTGTACTATGCATTTATAAAGTTGTTTTTTTTTACTTGGGGGTCCGTGGGGAAATTTTGAGTATAAAAGGGGTCCGTGGGTCAAAAAAGTTTGGGAACCACTGCTTTAGACATTAAGATTTAGATATGACCAGTTTAATCAGCTAAGACGATCTAACTGCATATATCAAACAGAAAATGTCCACATTATGAACAAGATGCTGTAGTGAATGGAACTTTGTCTTAAATGTGCTCAAATGATAATAATTAGCTGTTACGTTCTGTGTTCTAGTGTTTGTATGATCAACAGGACAGGCGAAACTCAACACCATCATGACTATGGATAAGGTTAATATATTTAACATTTACATCGTGCTTCCAACAACCTCCATGGTTTAACTGATTATCGACTCCTAACCGTCACTACGTCACATTCACTAGCATGCGTCATATCCCATAACACTGCGTCATAACTAAAAGTATCTTTAATATATTACGCACCGCGCAACAGACTCGTATAAGCATTCACAGATCGGGAAAACCTCAGTAACCTATAATATTGTCCCTGACATATCCCCGATCTTCACTTAAAAATTAAAAATAGCAAAATATGAAAATTGAAAAAAAAACATGTTCACAACAAGATTGTTAATACTTGATCTATTATTCATAACGAGCAACAAAGCCCGTCCAAGGACGTTCCGCCACCGTTCGGTGAAATGTTGTAACTCTCCTCCAACAGCCGTCTCGACCGGCATACATGTGCATCACGTCAAAAATACTGTTCATTATAGTTAAAATAAATATTTAGTCATAAAATGAACAAAAAAACTTTTTTAAAAAGATGAGGCCCAGCTGCAGTGAGGAATGTAGAATCTCGCATGAAAAAGCAGACAAATAATTTTTTTGTCACAAACTAAGTAGCCACACAGGGGCACTCAGAACTGTAAGTTATATTTTTTTCTCTGTATTCGGTTGCGAACTTAGAGTTATAATTCTTTACTGAGGACAACGTCAGAAAATATATTTTTTTTAATGGACATTGTAAAATTCTGTTATACCCCCACATTAAAGTATTTGTAACAGATCAGTTTCTTGAATCACTTTTACAGATAGCTTTTGTTTTTCAAAATAGAGAACATTTTAATATCTCCTAACCTCCCTTTCTTGGTCTTTCAGTAGTGACCTTTTTAAAAAGGAACGATAATGTTCTCTTAATGGCCGATTTCTTCTGACTTTATTACATATTTGTGTACAGATCGAACACCTTTCCTACTCTTTTACCTGCTGTCGTCAAGACGGTCAATCTCGTTGTTGCTGTTGTAACGACTGGTGGCGTCCTCGTGGCTGCCGTCGTTGGTGACACCACGACCTGAAGAGACGACTCCGTGACCGGTCGACCTTTGCCCCCGCGTGGAGGTGTCGTGAAGGCGGCCTGAACTGTTTTGATCGGCACACTGTCCCTGTTCCTGGCCTCTACCAGCACCTGATACGCTCTGGGAACGAAACGCAAGGAGGTCTCTGTGATCTGGAAGTTTGTCTCTAAATTTAATGTCACAAGTGACCATCGCCTACAGCGGATCAGTCTCATAAGAGGATATAGAGTATACAATTATCTTCTTTTTAAAAAAAAATTTGATATGAAAATATGAATCCGACAAAAATAGACTAACTTCTGACCATTAAATGACCACTTACTTCTCTGGCCTGAGTGACCTGATGAGGGTGGTTTCGTTTTTGTTATCAATGATCTGATCTATTAGCGGCCTTGACTCGGGTCTCGCGTTCTCCTCCGTCACTTGAATTCTGCCAGACAAAATATTTTTAAAAATTTTTTTTGTAAATTTGTTTTGCTTCTCTACCCTATTCTTAAATTATATCTAATCATATTGTGACCAATGTTCCCTCTAAGGTTCTTTGGTCCGTGTGCAAAGTAAACATAAACAAGGTTGCAAAGATGCACAGCATCAATTTTTTTCAATATTTTTCAAAATATCCTGCGATATAATTCTAAACTGATGCGTGGCGTCGGTCAGTTGTCTTCCTGGCCGCGCAGCCACGCAGGTTAAAGGAAACATTGCTTGTGACAAGTAATTCTAAAATTAGCCCTTGGAAAGAAAGTGGTTGTAATTTTAGTATTTTTAAAATATCTTTTGGCCCTATAACCTTGTGGCCGTAGGGATGTGACGAAATTTATGGAGTAACAATTGGATGCTACACCGCCCCATGTAAACGCACAAGGAAAGTAACTCGTATCATTTTCTGGACACATGTGCCTCGTGGAGTTCACTAATTATGTATTCAAAATTGGGGATAACGCAAGAAGGCGGGTCATCTGATCATTAAATGACCAAAAGATCCAATCAGAACTAATTGAATTTAGCGCCACCTATGTGCATTATATAAGGCTGAGCACGTCAAGATTATATCGCTTTCTCTAGCAAGTGCTTGCAAAGATAACATCGAATTGTGCCATTCCATTACGGACACGATAGTTATTTCATTCGGACGGAGAGAGCCGGCAATTGTATTTCCAGAGTCTAAAGTAAGATGAACTTGATTATTCATGTATTATATCATTACCTGTTATTAGTTAAACATGATTTTGGATAATTAATCGCTGTTCATAATTGTTAAATTAAGGTCTGCACCCATGGTGATAGACGACCTATTAGTACTATTATTGTGTTGAATAGCAATTTATATTTATGTGAAATTCTAAAATCCCCTTTTGGCACTTTGCTCTGAAGGAGGCTCAGTTGCTGAAATTTGGACACAGGACAGATTGAAATTAGAGAAAACTACTATAAGTTTACTCCTATTTTTCCTAGTCTTATATTAATTTGCTTTGTAAGTTTAAGCGATCGGACAATCCGAACATTTGTTTATGATTCTTTCACGTGACAGTTCAGTTCACGCGTTGACGACGACCGTGTATGTTCATCCCCCCTTACCGTACCTACGCCGGGTTTTAAAACCAGGGGAGATAATTGTGTTTCAGTCTGTAAATGTCGTGTTTAAACATAATCACTACTTTTAGTTATGTCTCATATATAAGGGATTTATAGTAAAAAGATAAGCTGTAAAATGCGTAGACTAAAAAGTAGAAAATTAGTGCATTTTTAATATAAGACTAGTTTTTAAAAAGTGTTTTTAATGTTTGATTATTAGTCTGGCTCCAGGTGCACCCGGCGAGTCCAGCGAGCTACCCTGACAACACAGGCAAGGAGCATCCCGACCCTGGTCTAACTCCAGGAGGAATTTCTGTCACGTGAAACAGGGCTTAGTCAGGTCAAAGACGAGTTCACCCCTTGGTTGTCTCTGACCTACCAGCATCAAGGCCAGTCAAGGACGACTTCACCTCTCGACTGTCTCTGATCTACACAGCAGTGGTTTAACCACCACCATCCAGATGTATACACACCGTATACAACTGAAGCCGATTCGCCACACTATTTTGCGGATTGAAGCCGACCTGCCACGAAGAACCCCGTGCTCGTCGATGCCAGCCTGACACCCTATGTCAGCTGAGGTCGTCTGAATAACAGACGAATTATCTATATCCTCCACCAGGAGAAGAGCAGCAGTACCTAGCAGTACCCAGCAAGCATAGGACGGATCCGAGTTGAACACACCCGAGGGACCTACCCAGTCAAGCATCCCCAGTGGACCAACACAGCAGGCAGAATTTGGAGCACAGCTCAACAAGACAGTGAACCGATACACCAGCAAGCGGGAGGGAGTGGTGAACCATAACATTTAAGTATTGTTCCCGTGAACATTGAGTTAAGAGGCAAAAATACCTGATGATGATATTGCGTCTTAAAAGATACCATTGATAGGCTAGCTTAAATCTTTAAGTAAATTTATTAGTGATAATTCATTTTCAACTCTACTGTATAAAGTGTAATTAAAGTTCATTCCTTTAATTTACACCACAATCGTTTGTTGTACGTTGAATGTGTTGAGATCACTAAAGTATGTCCTTGTGTGCGTAGATAGATCATTATTACTCATAAAATACCCCTAGACAACTCCGCCATATATACATCACACATCTTTATAATTCTATTAGAACTTTCTCGGGGCTTGATAGAATAGGCGGCGCACATCTCCTCTCCAAGTCAGCGGATGACTTTTTTTTGGCAATAATCATTCATCAACATGTTTTATTGTGGCTTAATATTATTAATATACTAGATACGCCCCGTGGCGTAACATACGTCGCAGACATGCTCATGGATAGTGCAAAGAAAAGGGCGGGGGGAAGAACGGACACAAAGTACAGCACGAAGAAATCAAAACAACGCGAGTGAACATCGGTGGGGAGGAACCACCGACACATTGTTGGTCTCGAGACATTCGCGCTAAGGACATTTACCTGCTCGCCACCCTTCACCACCCTAGCTTTCCAACCATAAACTGATTGGCCGACCCTAGCAAGGGTCAGCCATGTTCGCAAAAAAAAGGGGAAAAAACGGGCACAAACACACATTTTTAAATATTAAAAAATTATGTTTTCGCTGTGGGTTTGAACCCAGGAAATTCCGCGTGTAAGGCCGACGTGATAATCACTACTCTATTAATCACATGTTATTCTGTGAAAGAACGCAAGAAGCATTGTTTGTCTCGAAACATGCCCACCCACCTTTTGAACCCACTTCGCTTGATTGGTCAACCCCAGACAGGGTCATTCGTCATGCTCATTTGCACACACTCGATTTGGTGAATTATACATATATATATTGAGAGAGATTTTCGTTAATACGAGGGATAAATTAATTTGACGTGGCTGTTAGGCAGAGCGTAGCTAGGTCTAGAGCGACTCAGGTCGAGACAATAAATTGTAGCATCTCTTCCATGACCGAATAGTTGACCGCAACGTCCCTTTCAGCTGAGCGGCTGTGTAGCCACGCAGATATCTGACAGAAGCCACGCCACAGTTAACTTCCGCGCTGCTAATTTTTGTAAAATTTTGTACACAAAAATGGTTGCTGTGCAACTATGAACAAAGGTTTGTTTCGTTTTAGTTATTTTACTTAACACATTGACCAACTAACCTTAGACGGAACATAGAATGGCAGTCGGCCGACTAAACAGACCCTCAAAATTAACAAACTACTGGATTACTTTGATTAATTGATAGAAATGACAGCGTTCCCTTTATTCCACAAAAACGAGGTTACGTGAAATAAAATGGTTATTACACAAAAAATATAATGTTCGTCATCTTTAACCCTGAAGGCGCTCCGTGGGGGTACAGCTTTCGCTTGGTGTGTGACCCAGTTTGAGACGTGTTGGGGAATTCATTGTGTCTACCAATATTTTAAGGTCCTAGCACGAGTTATATACAAATCGCATCAAATTAGTTTTGTAAGTTAAGGTTGGAGCACTCTTTTTTTTAAAAAATAAATAAGTTGACTTGTTTTTGTACATGTAACGAGGAATGATCCTCGTATTCTGGTACATGTAACGAGGAATGATCCTCGTATTCTGGTTAAGACTTGCCTGAAGTTAGAAGAATTAATGCCGTATTCATGTATGGCCAATCTGGCATATTCGTCTTGGATCTCAAAGAGTTCAATCTCAAGCTCTGGTAGATTTGGCCCTGCAAGAGAACGTGTGTGGTGAGTTTAAGAAGGTACACGACTAATACGTTATGAGGTGGGGGAAAAAACGTGACGTTGCTTTTTTGTTTGTTTGTTTAATTTAACCAAAGCGTTTAAGTTATAGCGACAACAACTTAAATCGTCAAAAAGACAAGGTTCAGTATAATTCATGAACAAATTTAAGCTGATTCATGACGACATTTGAACTATTCAATGGTGGCATTCAGTCTTATCCACGAATTTTAGATGAGGGCTCTGTCCTCTTTAAAAAAAACAACAGATCGTTCAGAACTAAGAAGGAAACTTACGTTGGGACATGTTGTAGGGAATAGTAACGTCCAGAGTAGAATCATCCAGAATTTCAAATTTCTGGTCATGCGCCTTCAAATTGAACTTGTATCTGTTCGAGACATTACTTGGACATGAAGGGTTATAAAAGATCAGGCAGTCTCAGAACATTGTAATCAAATAAAAGTAACACCCTTCGATTTTAAAATAAACGTAAGTGGTTGGTTTTAAAAAAAAATTAAGTCCCAAAATGTCAAAATTGCTCCAACAATGTTTCAAGAATATTCTTGTATGTATTAGTGTGTATCCAGAGTTACTGACCTTGCTCCTCGGTCCAGTTTTCTTAGACTAAACTTCCTGCGGTTTGCACCGAGTAAACCGCTATACAAGACCTTTGAGTTTTCATCGGTGAAGTTGCAGCTGAAATGCCTGAGAACATACAGTTGTTAAACGAATGACTACAGTTTGGTTAACTACGGAAGTGGGGGTTTCTCAAAATTATACAGTTGGGGAGTGTACCGACTACACCTGTGTTTACAGATACAAATACTTATAACACTATTCCCCCTCCTAAAGATTTAAATGTAAATTGACAGCACTTTTAAAAATTTTTTTAGTAACATCACGTATTGAGATATAACTTTGTCGATTCTAAGAAATGTCTGACCCAATTAATTTGAAAAGCCTGTAAAATAACGAATTTTTAACTCAACATTTCATGTTTGTTGACAATTTCGAGACAATCACCTGATGTTGAACGTGTCTCCTTGGTCTACTATCCACCTCACATCCACGTCCTCCGGAGACATTATGAGCGGTCTCATGGAAATCTTATAGCCACTGGGACGACGCGCGGTGCTCAGTGGGTGAAGGGTGGTGACAGGTGTTGTTACAGGAGGAGCTGTGGATGTGGGGAAACAAAGTGGCTTTTGTTATGATTTATTGGTTTGAATAGTAAGTAGGTTGTTATAGTTAAATGGTTTGAATAATAAGTAGGTTGTTATAGTTTATGGTTTGAATTGTAAGTAGGTTGTTATAGTTAAATGGTTTGAATAGTAAGTAGGTTGTTATAGTTAATGGTTTCAGTAGTAAGTAGGTTGTTATAGTTAAATTGTTTGAATAGTAAGTAGGTTGTTATAGTTAATGGTTTGAGTAGTAAGTAGGTTGTTGAAGTTACTTCAAATAACAGAAATGGGAGCATGGAGGATGAGGGCTGTTTGAAATAAATTATTGACGTCTGGGGGAAAAAATAAATAAAATAATGATTATGTCCTCATAGAGATTTAACATAATATATTAATGAACGAAATGTTAAAAATGAATAAGTACCACGATAAATAATTCAACTTCGTGACTAATAAATGAAATGGATCGAGAAAATAAGATATGAGAATTGTAACAAACGAATTATAATGCATTTTTTTTTGAAAAAAGAACAACAACATTTTAGCCAATTACAGGAAACAAATATTAAGGGATTATAATAAATTCTCGGAATCCACTGGCATTACGTCATTAATAACGAGGAGCTCTGGCAGTGCACACAACAAGAACCAGTGGAAGAGTTAGTCTGCCAGAGCCAAATGGAGATGGATGAGCCAAAACCTCAGAAAACCCACATTCACCATCACGAGACGAGACGTCACTTGGGCCCCCAGGGCAAGATAAGAGATGTTCAACCCACATTGACTTGGAAAAGGGAACTGGGGGCAGACACCATAAAGAGTGAACACAACTAGGGAGTGCATGAGAGTCTGGACAAAGACAGGGAGTCCTGGACAAAGACAGGGAGTCCTGGACAAAGACAGGGAGTCCTGGCCAAAGACAGGGAGTCCTGGCCAAAGACAGGGAGTCCTGAGACAAAGACAGGGAGTCCTGGACAAAGACAGGGAGTCCTGGACAAAGACAGGGAGTCCTGGACAAAGACAGGGAGTCCTGGACAAAGACAGGGAGTCCTGGACAGACCTTTGCTTGTATGCCCCAGGCGGGACGACAGACTATTATGAACTAATAAGAAATTAGAACTTGTAAGAAAGAAATTTCAAGGCATTATTTTAAAAAAACGATTTATAAGGAATTATAACAAATAATATCAGAGAATATAAAATGAGAAGTATGGGCATTTTACCACGTTTTTATTATGTTCTTATTAACTTGCTTTCGTTTCTGTCTGTCTGTCTGTCCGCAATTTTTCAAATTTGCCAGCCTAAAATTAAATCATTTCTGATGGTTCTAGACAGCTCAAAATTTTACCACAGATAGATCTTGGATGACAATACATTGTATCAAAATTTCAGATCGATCGAATATACCGTAATTAAATTAATGCATTTTTAGTTTATCTCTATATAAACATTTGTATCCGACTGCCGTTGTTAGATTTCACGTGCTGAGTTCACCCCGTGACCTCATCGTGGTGGTATTAAAACGTTAGGCGGGTGCTGATAAGGTGTTTATAAAATAAATAGAGGTAAAAAAAAGATTTTAAAAATCATGTTTTTATTAGTGGTCTAAAAAGGAAAAAAAAATGAACGTAAAAAAGGATTTTTAAAAACCACGTTTTTATAAGTGGACTAAAGAGAAAAAAATAATTTAAAACTTATAAGTTCAAGTACTTTGATTTAATATGACTAAATACGTGGGGCGGGAGCTTATGAGGTTTTACATATGCAGCTCACTCATTCTCTCACTTATAGATCTCTCTTTTGCCTTCCAAATTATTAATCTTAAATTTTTATTCCAAACAGCTATCTTTGTGTTGTATTTCTAAATTAGAATGGGATTTTTGAAGCACCCGCCCCACGTTTTTAGACATATTAAATCCAACTACTTGAACTTATAAGTTTTAAATTATTTTCTTCTTTTTAGTCCACTTATAAAAACGTGGCTTTTAAAAATCTTTTTTTTACCTCTATTTATTAGCAGATACGTTTGGTGGACATTTAACAAACAAAATACGAGGCGTTTAACGAGGGGAAATGAGGTAAAACAGTTGACTGGGATGAAATATCACACAGTTAAACAACCATATTCTTCTATGCCTCAATATCCTGATGGGTCAATGGTAACAGAGTTTCTACAAAACTTACGTCGAGGTTTTACTGTCAGGTTGACGATGTGTTCCTGGATGCCCGCCTTGTTCTGGCCACGACACGTGAGGAAGGACGACTCCTTGGCCGATTTTATAACAAGGTTGCTCTGTGACGTTTTGGGGATCGTAAGATTTCTCGAGTTATTCAGCCACGTCACATCCGGGGCCGGGATCCCAGAAAATTTGCATTTGATTACCAAATCCTCACCTTCGGTTATTTCGATGACTTTGTCAAGTGTGCCAGTAAGCTCGGGAGCCTGAAGCGGCTCTACAATGATGATTGTAAAATAAAGATAGAGGAAGTAGTGGGAAAAAAATTAATTTTAAATATTTTTACTATAAATATGTTTTTAAAGCTTCAAATAGGCGAAAAACTGAAGAGAGCTGTTAGATTGCATTGTCTTGAGTTAGCAATAAATTTTACTGGGAAAAAAAAGTTTCATGGAAGTTTATGCCGATTCCCTCCAATGAGTGTTACTGAACCTTAACAAGAGAACAACCTTTTTTTTTAGAATTGAATTTTAAAATTATTATTTTTAAGAGTAGGGAAACATAATTTTGAAGAGGCACAAACAAAGAGAAATAATTATTAATAGTAAGTTCTTATTAATTATAGCTTTGCTTTGTCACATGAACACAAACATATTACAATGTGAAATTTGTATGTGTAATAATATTAATTTAGACAAAATTGGTGTAATAAATTTTACGTGGGTGAGACTGGTCGTCGTCTTGGAGATCGTTTTCGAGAACACCTGTATAATATAAATAAACAGGCTCAATGTCCTGTGTCTAAACATTTTAACAGTATTGACCATAACGGCATATCAGATATTGCAGTAACTGGTATTTTATATGCAAGCAATACCTATGATAGAATCCACATGGAAAATAGACTCATAAAAAGATTTGGTACGTTGGCTCCATATGGAATTAACCAAATTCATAATTTTACTTAACTGCAGAATCTTGTTCCCGTTGTGGTTTTTACTGTAACTTTGGATACTTCACCCTTTTTACTATATCCTGTGTCCATGTTTGTTTTTGTTTTTCCTTTCTTTTTATTTAACATAAATATTTTAAAATACAATATGTTTTAAGAATGTTATTATTACTTATGTAAGTATTGTAAGAATGTATTTTATGTTTTACTGATGAAGGCATTAGCCGAAACATTTACTGTCGTGTCAGTCTAAAAATAAAGCTCAAATTTATTGTTTTCATTGCACAATTTGTTTGTGTATTTTGTATTTTAATTTAGACAAAACAATGCTTAAAATTACATTTAGTTTTTAACTAAACTTTATATTCGTAGGAACAGCACATTAAATAAATATATATAAGATTTAGGGTAACCGAGTATAATAACATATTTTAAAAGTGATGCATTCAACGTAATCTTACCAAAAACGTTTTCCATAAATAAAAAGGAGAACTTGGACTTTGACGAAAGCCATTCAAATCAAAATATTAATCATTCAATTGAAACAATAAATCTAACTTATGTATTTTTATTTTCTTTTTATAAATTGCAGCTTCAGTGGTATAGAGTATAGAAGACTTGAGGGATATTGAAGACTTCAGGGATATTGAAGACTTCGGGGATATTGAAAACGTCGGGGATATTGAAGACTTCGGGGATATTGAAGACTTCCAGTATATTGAAGACTTGAGGGATATTGAAGACTTCGGGGATATTGAAGACTTGAGGGATATTGAAGACTTCAGGGATATTGAAGACTTGAGGGATATTGAAGACTTCGGGGATATTGAAGACTTCGGGGATATTGAAGACGTCGGGGATATTGAAGACTTCGGGGATATTGAAGACTTCCAGTATATTGAAGACTTCAGGGATATTGAAAACTTCCAGTATATTGAAGACTTCAGGGATATTGAAGACTTCGGGGATATTGAAGACTTGAGGGATATTGAAGACTTCAGGGATATTGAAGACTTGAGGGATATTGAAGACTTCAGGGATATTGAAGACTTCGGGGATATTGAAGTCTTCAGGGATATTGAAGACTTGAGGGATATTGAAGAAATCGGGGATATTGAAGACTTCGGGGATATTGAAGATTCTTCAGGGATATTGAAGACTTGAGGGATATTGAAGGCTTGATGGATATTGAAGACTTCAGGGATATTAAAGACTTCTGGGATATTGAAGACTCAACGGATTGTCCAGGAACCATCCAAGTATAAGGAGGAAAAGCCACTTCTAATTGTGTCACATTCGTAGTCGTTCAACCCATTTACAAACACACAGACAGCATTACAAACACACGGAAAGCATTACAATCCCACGGACAGCATTACAAGCCCACGGACAGCATTACAAGCACACGGACAGCATTACAAGCACACGTACAGCATTACAAGCCCACGGAAAGCATTACAAGCCCACAGACAGCATTACAAACACACGGACAGCCTTACAAGCCCACGGACAACCTTACAAACACACGTAGAGCCTTACAAACACACGGAAAGCATTACAAACACATGGACAGCACTACAAATACACGGTCAGCATTATAAAGACACGGACAGCATTACAAACACAGGGACAGCATTACAAACACACGGTAAACATTACAAACACACGGAAAGCATTACAAACACATGGTCAGCATTAAAAACACACGGTCAGTATTACAAGTCCACGGACAGCATTACAAGCCCACGGACAGCATTACAAACACACGGACAGCATTACAAGCACACGGACAGCATTTCAAGCATACGGACAGCATTACAAGCACACGGCCAGCATTACAAGTACATGGACAGCATTACAAGCCCACGGACAGCATTACAAACACACGGACAGCATTACAAACACACGGACAGCTTAACAAACTAAGGTTGATTATTTCAAAAATGAATAAGTAATCTAAAAACCTATTTTTTATCAATCTCTTAGAGCGTTATTTTAAATCTAACATGTTTTAAATATTATTTTTACCTATTAATAAAACGTCCATGCTTTGTTCCTCGGTGCCATGGACATTACTAGCAACACACTTCAACCTGAAAGTCCTGTGAGAAGAAGGCAGGAAAAAAAGGATCATGGTAAATTATAGCAATGCTACCTTCAATTAATGCATCCATGCGTCAAAGTTGTCACTTTAAGTCTTTGTAAGATACAATATACGTCTTTGTAAGATACAATATACGTCTTTGTAAGATACAATATACGTCTTTGTAAGATACAATATACGTCTTTGTAAGATACAATATACGTCTTTGTAAGATACAATATACGTCTTTGTAAGATACAATATACGTCTTTGTAAGATACAATATACGTCTTTGTAAGATACAATATACGTCTTTGTAAGATACAATATACGTCTTTGTAAGATACAATATACGTCTTTGTAAGATACAATATACGTCTTTGTAAGATACAATATACGTCTTTGTAAGATACAATATACGTCTTTGTAAGATACAATATACGTCTTTGTAAGATACAATATACGTCGATCTCAAATTGGAAATTCAGATGTATGTCCACTCTCGGCTGAGATAAAATGTTAAAGCATTGTGTCCGCTCAAGGCTAGAATAAACATATTGTCCGCTCAAGGCTAGAATAAACATTGTGTCCGCTCAATGCTAGAATAAACATATTGTCCGCTCAAGGCTAGAATAAACATAGTGTACGCTCAATGCTAGAATAAACATTGTGTACGCTCAAGGCTAGAATAAACATTGTGTACGCTCAATGCCAGAAAAAACATAGTGTACGCTCAATGCTAGAATAAACATATTGTCCGTTCAAGGCTAGAATAAACATTGTGTCCGCTCAATGCTAGAATAAACATAGTGTACGCTCAAGGCTAGAATAAACATAGTGTACTCTCAAGGCTAGAATAAACATAGTGTCCACTCAAGGCTTGAATAAACATTGTGTACGCTCAAGGCTAGAATAAACATAGTGTACGCTCAATGCTAGAATAAAAATTGTGTGCGCTCAATGCTAGAATAAACATATTGTCCGTTCAAGGCTAGAATAAACATAGTGTACGCTCAAGGCTAGAATAAACATAGTGTACGCTCAAGGCTAGAATAAACATAGTGTGGGCTCTAGGCTAGAATAAACATAGTGTCCACTCAAGGCTTGAATAAACATTGTGTTCGCTCAAGGCTAGAATAAACATTGTGTGGGTTCAAGGCTAGAATAAACATAGTGTCCATGTATTATATGACGTCATTGTTTGATCTTATATTTAATACAAGGTGTGCATCACAAGGTGTGCAAATTAAAGATGCGCTGTAAAAAATATTATATGACGTCATTGTTTAGCTCATATTTTAATTTGGAAAAGGGAACAATGTAAAAAGAGGAGTTGATGATGGTTAATTATACAATTTAAAAAAACAAAGGGGGCGCCTAGGCGTTCTACAACCCCTATTATAAAATACTTTGTGTGCATTTCAGAAAGTTTAATATTTCGTATCTATCAAACAAGGACAAGTTATTTGGGCTTTATGAAAAAGGTGGGCGCCGTAGGCGCTCAAAGAAAATGCATTTTTTTTCAAAATAAATAGATTTCAGCTGAAAGTTTCCGTCATTTTTGACGGGTAATACACTAGTTCATCTATATTTCCTAATTAGCGCATATTTAGAATGTAATTGTAAGTCCGGAAATAGAAAACTAATTTAATGAAATACAATTATATAATTCGCCAGAAACTAGAACAAACAAGAAGACGCAGTCTATATATATATATGTACTAGACGCCCCGCGGCGTAGTATACGCCGCAGACTTGGTCATGGAGAGTGCAAAGAAAGTGGAGAAATAACGGACACAAACTACAGCACGAAGAAATCAAAACAACGCGAGCGAACGTCGGTTGGGGGGGGGGCGGAACTGCCAACTCATTGTTGGTTTCGAGACGTTTGCAGGCGAAATTCGGTACACCCCTAACTTCTATGAAGTAAGCTATAAAACGATAATCGGTTTAAAATCAGAGTTACATAATCGATAATCGGTTTATAAAAAAACAAAAACAACAACACACAATTAACAACCCTATACATGACTAACCCTCGCTAGTGTCGGCGAATCACAGTTTATGTTTAAGGGATGGTAGTATTAAATGGGAGGCGGGTAACAACAACCTCAGTGTGCTTGTCTCCATGTTAACTCGCTATTTTTTACTTACTTTGTGCTGCTTTTTGTGTCTGTACTCTCACCCCCCCCCATCCGTTCTTTGCACTGTCTATTATGAGCAAGTCTGCGGCGTATACCACGCCGCGGGTCTATCCAGAGTTACTTCTTTTCATTCAATCACAGTCGTTTGCCCAAACCCATCCCATTTTGACAACTGTGTCTTTCGGGAAGTCTTCATCCGTAACTAAATCAGCTAGTGTTGGTGATAAAGGGGTAAAAGAACGGGCACAAACAGACATTTTTAAAAATTAAAAAAAAACAATGTTTTCGCTGGGGCTTGAACCCAGGACCATCGACATATGAGGTGGACGTGATAAAAAGTACACTACGAATTTCATATTTACTGTGAAGGAACAATGCTAGTTAACGCAAATGCATTGTTGCCACCCACTCGCAGCCCCCCCCCCTTTTTTTCATTTCATCCCACCACGCTTGCCAACAGTGTTTAGTTTATATATATATATATATATATAGCATTGTGCACACACGCACCACGCCGCACTGTGTTCCGCACTGAGGCGCACAAAATAGGAGGAAAGAAAGTGAAGGAAGAAGAAGAAGCGTGTTTCATTGTTGTTAAATTAAAAACGTTCTGCTATAGCCCCCAATTAGTTTGTTTAGTGTGTACATGTTGAAATTAAAGCCACCACTCGGCTACATGTCGAAAATCTACCTATATATAATTCGTCTGAAACTAGAACAAGCAAGACGCGAGCAGGCATGCATGGCCATCCTTGGTGTCGAGACATGCGCACTGCGTTTGATTGAACCACGTTCACTAGCGTTGTTCTGATTTCTTCTTGCTGCTGTTTGTCTCCATTCTTTTCCTCTTTTCTTTGTTACGCCGTGGGTCGGATCTAGTCATATTAAAAGTAAATAAAGATAAATTCCAAATTTCAATAAATTGATTTAAAATGTCCACGCGCTGTGAAGCAGCTCTATAACATGACTTTATCTCACTGCCTATCGGTTCTCCTAACTCATTATATATGTCTCCTGGCTCGTCACTCTGTTTTCTAGTTTCAATATCTAGATCTTTTGTTCTATAACATACGTTAAATTTTTAACCCCCAACCCCTTCTTTTTGTATTGACTCTCGTCGGGAAGGGGGGGGGGAGGAGGCTAGACCAAGAATTTATGTCTTCAAGGCGGGGGTGAAGTGTTCTGTTCATGTCTAGTCTAGGATTAAGATTGACATCCCTAGTCTAAAATAATGTGGTGGTTTATGTTCTTGTCTAGCCTAGATATAAAATGATTGTCACTGTCTTAAAGAGGGAACATTCAAGCCGATTTTTAAAAACATAACTTAATACAACGGTTTAGTCTTTACTTTGAAACTTTTTCCGAATAAACAGAAGATCCTGCCATGGTTGGGCTCTGGGCGACATCTTGCTTGTACCACTCAATGATGGGCGTTGGCTCTCCTTCGGCCGAACATGTTTGGCGGAACTCTCCTCCTAAGGTCACTTGTGTGCTTTTGGGGAAACTTTGAGTGAATCTTGGTGGTTCCCCTTGCACAAAAAAGGGTAAGCAATTAAGAATATATTTCACAATAGCTCTCTCTTTCTCTCTTTATATATATATCTCTCTCTTTCCAACTTCTTTTCTCTTTTCCTCCATCCGTCTGTCCCCACACCCACGCAACCTACCAACCTACCTAACAACCCACCCGTCTATCTGCCTGTCTATCTTATATCTATAGAGTAGCTCTCTTTACAAGAAGCTTTAATTTTCTCTCTCCCTCTCTCTCTCTCTCAGACCCCTGTTCACTAAGCTATTCATTTTAATATGTTAATTTGAATGCATCTATTCCTTACAATCTGATAAACCTCACTCTTTCGATTCACCTTATCTTCTCTATGTCTGTGGCTTTCTCTCTTCAACTCTTTCTCTCTACTTTGCATCGTTCATCTCATACACTCTCTATATTTAATAGAGCTATTTTACTCACACACATCATCATAGTCTTCCTATCCACAGATATTCACCTAATGAGCTCAAAGCTTATCTTATCGAGTATAGACGCTCCTTCTGTGCAGAAGAGTATTGCGTCCTATTCTTACCCGTGGTTCATGTTTATTCTTGCATATTTTTTTTTAAATTTTTAATTTTGGTTATATGTTGAAATTTCCTAGTTTATTTAGTCAATCAATTGAATACCAATATTCCAGAGGAAAAGCAGTAGGATTTGAGTGTGCTTATATTTATGTCTCAGTGTTGTATTAGATTATTGGTGTGTTGTATTTCTAAATTAGAGTGTGTTACCTTCTGAATTATTACAACTTTGCTCTCTGTTTTGATGTCATCCAGTCATTATTGTTTTTGTGATTTGACTAATGAATCTTGCAGCTCTTTTAAAAAACCTTTTGTTTCTGGTTTATTCCTTTTTTTCTTTGAAAGAAGATATATTCTAGTATGTGTCTCACAAAAGTTAGGCGGCATTTTAGTTTAATGATGTTATTACATCCTTAAGTTTTCTTTCAATAAATCCTGAAAGCTGTGTTTGTTATTTAATTACCTATTTCATGAACATTTGAAATCCTTGATAATTTATCATTTATTTTAAACACTACGTACATGGATCTTTAGTTTTGGATAGCTGTTTTACATGAAAGAACATTGTTGCATATAATTGTTTCTTTTTATTATTACACGCTTTGATTTAAGTCACACTGTTTGTATCCCTCAAATCTTGTAACGTAAAATGAAACCATTTCTGATGGTCTAGAGATCTCAAAATTTTACCATGGATAGATCATGGATGACAATGCATAGTATCAAAATTTCAGATCGATCGGATAATTAAATTAATGCATTTTTTAGTTTATCTCTATATTTCTATTTCTCTCACAATGCCTCTCGTCATAGTAATTTTCAAGGTGAGGGCGGGAATGCAAGTACCAATGAAATAAAAACAACCCCGCAAAAATAAACTTGTAGACTATAAATCCCTTATATATGAGACAGAACTGAAAGTATTGATTATGTTCCAACGCGACCAACATTTACAGCCTGAAACTGAGTCGATTCCACCTGGTTAAAACACGAGATGTGTTCACGGATGGCTTGCGTGAAGTCAAGTGACCCGTAAAATGTAAACAATAGCGACTGCTACATATACTTTTATATAGATAAACTAAAAATGCATTAATTTAATTACAGTACATTCGATCGATCTAAAATTTTGATACAATGCATTGTTAGGTGACACGAGTCCATGTGTCAAAATTCAGCTCGATGGCATCACGGAAAGTGGGTCATTTTTTACTTTTGTTTTTCCGCCCACCCGACGACGAACGACAGACAGAGGAACAGAGACAGAGACGTCGGTGAAGTTAATATAAGGGATTTAATAAAACAACCCAGTAATAACAAAGTTTTTTTCTATAAATCCCTTATACATGAGACATAACTAAAAGTATTGATTATGTTCAAACGCGACAAACATCTACAGACTGAAACCGAACTTATCTCCTCTGGTTTTTTTCGGGTGAGGGTGGGGGGAGGGGGGCCCATCGCAACAGCTTGACAGACTGTGTATCCTTTCGGGTGCATTGGATGATACCATTGTGCAATACCATTGGGTGATACCATTTGGCGGACCATTGGGTGATACCATTGGGCTATACCATTGTGTGTTACCACTGGGTAATGCCATTAGATGTTACCATTGGACGATACCATTTGGCGTACCATTGGGCGATACCATTGGATGACATTATTGGGCGATACTATAGAGTGATACCATTGAGTGATACCATTGGGCGATATTATTGTGTGATACCACTGGGTAATACCATTAGGTGTTACCATTGGACGATACCATTTGGCGTACCATTGGGCGATACCACTGGATTATTATTATTGAGCGATACCTTATGCACGTATATATATAATACTAGGTTGTGCCGTGGCGCCTGCGGCGTCCACTTTTATTTAGGGCGCCGTTTAGGGCACCTACGGCGCCCACATTTTCTCAAGCCCAACTAACTTGTCCTTGTATGATAGATACGTAATATTAAACTTCCTTAAATGTACACAAAGTATTTTATAATAGGGGTTGTAGGGTGCCTACGGTTTCCAGATTAACATTAACCAAACAACGCACGAACCTATGACGTCAGCATTTGTGTTGTAAACAGTGCTGACTGACTGAAACGGTTATTTTTTTGGTGCAGTAATTTGGTGCGCTGCTTTCTAAAATTACTTTAAAAATCGTGTGGTGATTAGCACTGTAAAAAGATATTATATACAACTTTGTGTACATTTCAGGAAGATTTCGTATTTATCATACAAGGATAAGTTACTTGGGCTTTTGCAAAACAAAAAAACAAAAAATAATTTTTAAAAAACCTCTTATCAAATACTTTTTGACATTTAAGAAAGTTTAATATTACGTATTTAATATACAAGGACAAGTTAGTTGGGCTTCTGAAAAAGGTGGGCGCCGCAGGCGCCCTTAAAAAAGGGGGTGCCGCAGGCACCATTGTGCCACAGTACAAACTAGTAAGTATATATACTTTGGTGTGGCAGATCTAGAATACTCACAAAAATAAAGTGTTAAAACTAACTATTAAGAGTCAATAAAAACGGGTGTTATAATTCATGTCTAAACATTTTTTAAAATATTTCATAACTTATTGTGACTTATCTCCCTTCACGTGTACTTTTTTAAAAATAATTTCCTTGAACATTCATTTTTCACCACGTTTTTATTAACTTGCTTTCGTTCCTGTCCGTCCACAATTTTTCAAATCTGCCAACTTAAAATTAAACCACTTCTGACGGTCTTAGAAATCTCAAAATTTTACTACAGATAGATCTTGGATGACAATGCATTGTATCAAAATTTCAGATCGATCGAATGTACCGTTATTAAATTATTGAACTTTTTAGTTTATCTATATATAAGACTATGTATTATCCGTCTGCCCTTGTTTACATTACATTCACGTGCCGATTTCACACCAACCCCGACCACAAAAACCATGTTTAACATCAAGGGGAGATCAGGCATTTCCAGTCCGTAAATGTTTGTCGGGCAATGCGTATTATATCTGAATATAATCAATATTTCAAAACTCACCATAGCATACACTTAGACTAAAAAGAACAAAATAAATAGAAGTAAAAAAAAAGATTTTCAAAAACCACGTTTTTATAAGCGGACTAAAAAGAAGAAAATAAAATTTAAAAATTTAAAATAAGTACTTTGCTGTAATATTACTAAAAACGTGGGCGGGCGCTTTTTATGCGTTTGGCTAAAATGATTAGGGTTTACAAATGACGAGTAAGAAAATGAATGAATTGAATTAGTTAAGCCTGAGAAGCACCCGCCCCACGTTTTTAGTCATATTACATCATAGTCATAGTACTTATTTTAAATTTAAAATTTTTAAATTTCATTTTCTTCTTTTTAGTTCGCTTATAACAACGTGTTTTTTTTTATTTTAAATTTTTACTTCTATTTATTAAGACTTTTTTTTTAAACGTATCTTACTCTATGTTATTTTCAACAAAAGCAGAAAAGTGCGATAACGCTCAAAAAAATAAATAAAATAAAATAAAATAAAATTTTTAAAAAAATATTAAAAAGTTCACCCTTTGAGAGCAGCTCTTACCAGCAGGCGGGAGTACCATGATACGAGTTTCTTTTGTGGCCTCCCCTGCGGAGTTCACGGCCTTGCAGGTCAGTGTGGCAGAGGACTGAACGTCCTGCAGCAGCAATTGGTTGGATCTTTCATTGGGAGACCCGAACGGTTGACCGTCCACGTGCCACTGGACTATGGGCGGGGGATTTCCCTGAGCTTCGCAGCTCAACGAGACTATCTCCCCGGCCTCGATCTCTCTTACTCGAGGTAGTTGGCTCAGAATTTGGGGAGGCTCCAAGGGGATCACTGCAGATAAAATTACAAGAATGATCGACGAGCTGTACCGAAGAATGTCGAGCTGTACCGAAGAATGTCGATCTGTACCGAAGAATGTCGATCTGTACCGAAGAATGTCGAGCTGTACTGAAGAATGTCGATCTGTACCGAAGAATGTCGATCTGTACCGAAGAATGTCGATCTGTACCGAAGAATGTCGAGCTGTACGGAAGAATGTCGATCTGTACCGAAGAATGTCGATCTGTACCGAAGAATGTCGATCTGTACCGAAGAATGTCGATATGTACCGAGAATGTCGATCGGTACCGAAGAATATCGATCTGTACCGAAGAATTTTGATCTGTATCGACAGATTGATGTGGAATGATAATCTACATCGATATAATGTTGATTTAGGCCGACAGAATGTTGAGATAATTTGATCAAATGCAGATCTTTACCGATATAATGTTTATTTATACCAAAATATGTTGAGCTATAATAATTGGAATGATGAACTCTACGACCACCAGAATGGTGATGTTTACCAAAGAATGCTGATTCGCAACGATATAATGTTGATATACACCAATAGATTGTTTATCTATAATAAAAGGATAAGGGTTAAAATCAACAGCATGTTGAGCTATGCGAAGGAAAAATTTATCTATAATTCACGTTGCCTTAGATCAATACATTTTACACTACTCAATGAGGGCTCGGGCCTGAGGTCTACTACTAATGTCGGCTTCGATTGCCATTTCGAGTAAAGAAAATAATGGGGGTGAGACTATTGAGGGTATTAGTTAGTCTAACAGGACGTAACACAACAACGAACGTTTCGTTGAGAGCAACGAGCAAATAGTAAACAAATAAAACGAATATAACGAAAGAATTTTTAAAAAAAAATAAAAAAAAATAAATAAATAAATAAAAAATAAAAATTTTAAAAAAAAATGAAAATTCAAACGTGTAGCTTGTAAATATGTGCGCTTTCAAGATGTCTAACATCTCTATTGGACTAATTGGATTTCACCGCAGCTAAGTTTTATTTTTTTTTATTCTTACGTTATATTCGTTTTATTTGTTTACTATTTGCTCGTTGAGGAAGGCTCTCGTTAATCGTTGAGAGCCTTCCTCAACGAGCAAATAGTAAACAAATAAAACGAATATAACGAAAGAATATAAAAAAACTTAGCTGCGGTGAAATCCAATTAGTCCAGTAGAGATGTTAGACATCTTGAAAGCACACATATTTACAAGCTACACGTTTGAATTTTCATTTATTTTTTTATTTACATTACCTTGTGTTGTAAGCTGAAGGTCAGATTCAATCAAGCGGAAGAAGAAGGTGTCACTGCAGGGCCCCTTATCGTCAGTGTTGAAGGGGAGCACTCGCACCTCGTACTTGTAATTCTGGGGCAGTTTCGTGATGAGAGCTTCGTTGTCTTTGACGCAAACCTGCTGCCGCTCTGGGCTACAGAGGGGAAATGTGTAAGACAAATAAGTATAGATGGATTGTAGAACATCGATGGTTAGTTAGTATGACGAGAGTGGAGCTTGGATTGTGGCTGGACTTGTTAGATTGGTCTAAAACTGTTGTTGTTTTTTAAACTAAAGAATGCATGAAGACGTGATGGATGAATAAATGGTATTAAAAGTTTTATGAATTGCTAAATTATTGGGCATGTCAATGGAAAAATTGTTGTGAATGATGCTGGTTTAAAAAAATTGCGATATCAAACATTCAAATGTATGAATGAATGAACGTCGGAAAGCTTCTAAAATGAATCATTAATATGATTTTTTTAAAAATTAATCCGTCAAGGGAAGGATTGAAGTTGGCATCCATATACCATTAGTTAAACTTAAACGTGTAATATAATGACTTACGTGAAGACATTTTTTGCTGTTTCCTTGTTGACATCTAAAATAAACCCCACCGGTTTGACAGGGTGATTGTATTTCCATTTGACGAGCACGTTGTTATCGGACATTCCCGTCACGGTTATATCCGTGGGACTCACCAGCTCTGCAAAAACATAAATATTACATTTTATTGCACGAATTCAAATGATTTAAAATTATGGACAACATATTTATTTTCAATCTGTATACGCCTTTTAACAATTTTAATACATACCGTTGTTAAAAGGCCAGATTAAACCCCTGACCAGAATATACCCGGGCCTAGGCCAGAATATACCCCCTCAGGCCAGAATATACCCCTTTGACAACATGGGGATATATAGTAAAAATTGATGAATAACTTTTTAGACTTTCTCTTCATGTTTTAGCTCTGTCAGAGAAATTAAACTCTTTTCTTAAGTAGCTAAGTTGTTTTAATTAAAATAAAATAATAATTATAAAATATTGTACAATGAATGAAAGGAGCATGAACATTTATTTGAAAATGATGATGTCGTTGTCTCGTTTTAAAAATATGAAATCTTATACAATTTCGACGATTGAAGATCAAAAGTTACAGTCCTTACAAATATTTATTGAACCAGAGTTTTCACTTTTTTCGTTTAACATTAACTTAATCAATCAATACATGATTATTTTAAAACAATAATTTAAGCTTGGTTATATTTTCAAATGCGTGCGAACACTTTGTATTCCTTACCATTATCTTATCATTTACACACGCTCCTCTATACAGAAGATTATTATGTCCTACGCTTATCATTGGTTTATGTCTAGTCTTGCATTTTTATAGAGTTTTAAATGATGATAGTGTTGGTTTTAAATGATGATAGTGTTGGTTTTAATTGATGATAGTGTTGGTTTTACTCGTTTCCTGAGGCAACCCATTACACGTTTTGATTAAAGTAGTCATGTAGTTGTTATGTAGTTGTTATGTAGTTGTCATGTAGTTGTTATGTAGTAGTCATGTAGTTGTTATGTAGTAGTCATGTAGTTGTTATGTAGTAGTCATGTAGTTGTTATGTAGTTGTTATGTAGTTGTCATGTAGTTGTCATGTAGTTGTTATGTAGTTGTTATGTAGTTGTTATGTAGTTGTTATGTAGTAGTCATGTAGTTGTTATGTAGTAGTCATGTAGTTGTTATGTAGTTGTTATGTAGTTGTCATGTAGTTGTTATGTAGTTGTTATGTACTCCCAGTGTTCATGTGATGAATTACTTTATCTCTGAGGAGGATGTGTTTGTCCTCTGTTCCTTTCAGAGTGTAGCTTATGGCCCTAAAGAACCGCCCCCCACACACACACACTTTTTTCGTATACTATGTACGTCTGGGTTGTTCAAGATCTCTAGTGCAGCCATAATATACAATCTTGTCAAAAGTAGGGCCATTGTTGTGCTATGATGCTTTCTTCTTGAAATTGGTTGTGGATTAATAGTCCTAATCTGCATTTGTTTTGAGACAGGTTGTATCACAATGTTTCTTCACCTGTGATTTCTTGTTCCTTTTGTTGTAGGCTCCAATTGACATTACCTTTAACAGAATCATCAGGGCACTGATTGGGTGAAGAACCGTGTTTATTGCTGTAAACTTTAGTTTACTGACATAGTAGGTGTTTCTGAGTATTTTGTCAGTCGATATATTCTTTAGCCTAACTCTTCCCTTGTTCAATGATTCTACAATACAACGAGGTAAGGACCTCTTCTGCTACTTCACGTTCTCTTTTACAACTGTGCGCCATGTAGACACTCCCAGTCACTTGTCCTTATTCTGGCTGCTTATAAGTCCCTCGGGTAGACATCCTTAAATCGGAGACGTTGGTGACTTGTCTTCCTCTTTCCCGATACCAGTTCTCCATATAGGAGGTCCTTGGGGATGCGATACGGGCTCATTCTTTTCACATGTCCTAGCCATCTTAGGCGTCTTTCATTAAGGATTATATAAACTATGGAATCATCAGTTATTTCTTGGTTGCTAAGATCTAAGTTACACGCTTGATGCAACTGGGCTGGGTGGATGTATGTACTCTGGGTGGATGTATGTACTCACGGTTAGATTCAGTATTTTTTGAATTGCTGTAAGTGTGTTCAACACATCGGCGTTGACATTGTTCAAATAAGTTTATGGTAAAACTGTTCAATCTTCCGCTGGCCTGAGATCCGTAGGTAGTTTGGCTTTTCGTCCATACATAATTTCAAAAGGAGTGCACCTGGTTGAGGCATGTACAGATGTGGTATGCACTGGTATATTGTTCAGTGGCGGTGCCTTCTTGGTGGGATTTTGGCTTTAGGACAAAACATTTTGTTAGACTTTGACATATTGGTGAACGTCATGCTTCATTCTCTTCGAAAAACAACGTTCAGAGATTGTGACTGTCTTATCTCTGCCAAAATGGCCACCGAAATTTGGGTTGACATGAAACGTCTTCAAGATATTTGGCGGGTGACTTTTATTGAGAGCTTCGTTTTCACCATGGTAAAGAATCAATCGCTTCTTGTGCTTAAAAAGGCTTTGCAGTTTGTCTAAATTGTGATATGAAATTTGACAGTTTCTCTGAAGGTTAGTCATGGATCCACTGATGGTACTTAACTTTCGTTGTAGAGTAGAATTGTAAAAGCTGATCATACAGTTGGTCATCCTTGGTTGATACATTTTGCGCTCTGGTCGTTTTGGAGTTTATTTTATAGTGACCAAAAATGTGTTTTTTAAGTAGCGAAATCCCATTCGTCGACTCTGTAAAGATTTGCCTAATCAAACAAGGTTGCCACCATTCGCATATTTGTGCTACTCGTTTATATTTATGCCTTTCAAAAGAAATACGGCTGGTTTAGAATAAAATAATAGGGCGCGAGAAGGTCAGAGGCTCTTTTGAATGCAGATTAAACGGAACACAATCCGTGCTTCATAACAATAGATGGAGGCACGGAAATCGAACAATCAAATATTGGCGAAATCCAATAAGGTTGACCGTACTGTTTTAAGAGTAACAAAGGTAAAAATAACTTGCTCTGATTTAAAAAATAACAATGATTTGCGCTACTGGAACAATTGTTTCTTTTGAATGTCTTAAGGCGCCGCAAAGGCTAACCAAGCTACAGATAAAGGTTCGGATATACGATACGCAATATTGGGGAAATCAAACGATGTTTCCCACACGTTTAGTCGTGTCTTATTCTGTTAACTATTTTGCAGATCAGCGTATATTCAGATAGATTTTAAAAAAGGGAAAGGCGCTATGATATGTTTATTTCAAAACGTATGCGAGGAAAAAACAACAAAAAAAAACAATAATAAAAAAGAAACAAACCATTCATCCATAATTTAATTCAATAATTTTTAAATATATTTTTTCCATGCTACAAAATAATAAAACATAATGATTCGATCAATAAGCGAGGTCCACGAAATTAATTTTCGCAAGCCTTTGAAAAGCTTTAACTATGGTCCCTATCACGCTTAAATTGATTTTTTTTTAAAAATAATTAATTCATGTATTGCTTGAATCAGTCAACTTTAAAGTTTTAAAAAAACACCACACACACACACAAAATGAAAAAATAAGTAACGCTGATTCCATCTATACTTTTGTAGACTGTAACTTTAGATAAAAAGTTACCGTCATATCAGACATCGTAAATAAAAGAAATTATTTTAATAATATTATTTTATGTAAATAAAACATCTTTCCTGCTTAAGAAATGAGTTTAACTCTTCTGACAAAGCTAAAACACCCATAGAATATACAAATAATCATTCATTCTTTACTATATATCATCATATTGTCAAAGGGTTATTTCTGGTCTGGAGGGGTATATTCTGGCCTAACCCAGATTATACCCGGGTGTATTCTGGTCAAGGGTTTAATCTGGCCTGTAAACCGGTATACTGAAGGAAATTTCTTGGTAGGAAATATAGCACCTAACACACACAAAAAAGAAGTTGGTCGTACAAAATGTCATAGTTATTCGCTCTTATTGAACTCTGTATTTAAGGGAACATATTCAATTTAGTTCTCAGATCGTCTGCTTACTTGTGGGAGGAGTCAAGACGTCAGTTATCGTCTGCCTGGCCTTGCCACTCACTCTCGCCTTAGCCATGAAGAAGTAGCGGGTCTCCGGTCTCAGGCCCGTCACCACACCGTATCTTTGCTGTGGAAGGCAACACAAGGGTATCACTGGTCGAGTTCAGTGATAGTGAGTCGTTCAGTATCTCAAAAATGGACCAGAAACACAATCTGAACACATGGATCCACTTATGAACAATATCCTTAGTCACTTGACAGATTAGAAATGGAAGCAAATACTCACTTCTTTATTGAACTCCTCCACCCTGACCCACTCGATGGCGCTCTCGTCCGTGTGGACGACTCTCAAATCCTTGACTTCGGCAGGACCCACAGTGCTGACCGCGATGATCACAGAGTGGGGGTCAAGTGGTATAGCGTGGATGCTCATCTCTGGGGCTGTCGTGGTCAGAGTTTGTTGTTAGATGTAAAAAGGGGAGAATTTATGACGACTAGTAACGAGCAACGAAGAATATTTTTAAAACAATTTAGTATCATAAATAAACGACACAAATAATTTAACATTTCTTTTGATTAATTTCTTGTTCGAGTTCACTCATAATTGAAGAGATGCGCCTCTTTGAACTCCTTATTTAAGCCACAGGTCGAGATGGGGGAAGATTTTTTTTTAAAAATGTAAGCTGTTTAAAATTTAGTGAACAAAGAACAACAGTTTTTTTGGGAGTAGTTTTCCTAAAACGAAATTACATTGTTAGAAGAAAGGGACATAACCTAAGTTAAAGGTGTGGGCAAACTGCGGTCCAAAATATGATTCTTTACGGCCGACAAAAGCCTTTACCACATGCAGAACAAAAAAAAACAACTAATGTTTCTTGAAGTCGTCATTTTACTCGCTTTTATTTCAAGTCATACTGTTTTGTTTGTATGTTGTATCCGTCAAATCGTGTAAGGTAAAATAAATTAAACCACTTCTGGTAGTCCTAGAGATCTCAAAATTTTAACACAGATGGATCGTGGATGACAATGCATTGTATTAAAATTTCAAATCGATCGAATGTACCGTAATTAAATTAATGCATTTTTAGTTTATCTCTATGTAGCCTTTTGTATCCGTGCTATTCTTTACTTCCACCTGCGTGTCACCGGAGTTCACCCCTGTCATCGATGACCACATTCCAGGTGTTTACCAGCTCAGTAATACGAAACTAAATCTAAATTGACATGATAATACAAGAGGAACAACTGGAGTTTTGATTATTCAAACATTCCCTTTATCAATTATGCCCCTTGTCACACTCAAATTTTTAAAAATAAAATACTTTT